>JAQQZZ010007062.1:0-11737 GCA_030265115.1 Mopalia vespertina
CATGTAGTGAAACCAGACCCACTGGCCGTTGGCTTTTCGAAAGTAACGCGAGGTGGGTCTGGTCACGCGAGACTAGGGCCAATGACGCTGCAAAAAAAAAGGGCCACCAAAAAGATGTTTCTTGTATTTTAGCATCATCAAAATTGAGCAATTGTAAAGCAGATATGTTTTGAACTGACTCTGTGTCTACCAAAAATCGCTTTCAAAAATAAGTTTTATTAAATTAAGAAAATAAAATTTGAACCGTAGGCGGCCATGTTTGTTTTGATATTAACCGTGAACTATTGTGACATTCGAAATCTCCCGGGGTGTATGGGTTTTTACCACCCTGCAAATTGACCAATCAGAACACAACGGATTTGGTTGAAGTATAATAATGGTGTTTATTTGATGCCTTGTATTTTCCCTGCAGAGACTGTGGAATGTGGATGCTGACTAATTGCAGCCAGTCCACTTTCGATAAAAGGTGACCTGCCTACATATATTATAGTCAACTGCCGCGTTCATTAAAGGAAAATATTATCGTCCCATATTCTTGTCAATTTATTCTACATGTTTATTAGACTCTGACGTATCGAAGTCTATAGGATTTACAACATTTACTTATAAATGCACAACAAATGTAAAAATGTGTTTATTCGTTTTATAATTGAGTCGAGCTACGTTTACCTCCAATGTTTATGCGTACGTGCTGTTACTTTGGTTTAAGCAAACACAGTAACATTTCAAACAATGTGCCATTTAATCATTTATTAACACGTAAACCCTACGTAAAAACAGAAATGAATAGTGAGATATGTGTTATTAACTGGCTGGTAAAATTAGTTACACAATTTCGAGAAAACAAAAGAGTTTTAGTCTGTAGGCTATAGATTTGAATGTTGGTCCTGACTTAATAATTCTTTCTTCGACAAAGCATACTCAACTTGGCTGACAGAAAATGTGGACTTTTACAAAAGCAGCTAAAACACAGTCTGTAGCTAACATCCTCTGCTAAGAATCTGTAACACAGAATCGGCAAGTCAAACTAAAGTATGTCTTTGGACGAGAAGCCGAGCCATTCTAAAATACAATAAATTCTTCTTCCTATATCGAGACATAGACTCTGGCGAGGATCCAGGAGCCGCCTGATCTCTGGAAGCTCTGAGAGTGAGGGTGCAGAAAAGCAATTTAGACTACTATGATCGTTGACAATTTTATTTCGTCCCACATTGTGAATCTTTATATTTATAAAAAAAATCTACACAATTTTACAAATAAAATTTTCGGAAGCTGTGATTACTGGGATGGTACGTATAATTATGCTTAAAATCTTATTAAATAATGATTTCCCACTACCTGCCAAGCAGATTTAAAGGACGAGAAAGCCTATGGTTAACCCACACCAGTATCGCAGAGTGTAGCAAACAAATACAAATAGCAGCCTATTTTTCTTTCATTTAGGGGCCACACGTTTATAGCATGGAGTGTAAGATGTACAAAAAAACCCAAAAAACAAATAATGTCCGACATTTTCACTGACCAGAAACATCAACTGGTCCCTATACCTCTCTAACACAAGAAGGTACAAATGGCTATTATAAAGGCGGTTCATAATAGTGCTATCTTCGCTAGCCAAATTATTTATTCCGAGCTACTCTTGGCCGATTATTCGCATATAATCGGACTCGGTTTCTAAGCGATTGAATTGAAGCGTTGGAGTCAGTCAATAATGAAAATGGGAAATGTTGTCGAAAAAAGGATATGTTCGGGATATTCAACCAACTCAACGAGAGTATTGCATATGTACCCATCCCTACAGACGCCAACTCTCTCTTTTCAAAACTAGAGTATAACATACAACATATGTTTTCAGCGCTGTAACTCGAAACTTGGTCATTTTTTCCGCCAGGGTGCGTAGCTGTATTTCTATTGGTATGTGATTAATCGGTAAAGGGTTGTAATGCAGAGCAGCTCGGAATAAAACTCTTGGCTAGAGAAGATGTAATAGTGCATGCATCTGGTATGTGGCGTAAGCCTACGTAATGGATTGGTCACATTATCGAAAGAGCTGGTAGATGATTGGTTTAAGTTGGGCTGAGTACGTGTTGACAGTCAATAAGGCAAATTCAGTTTTTACGTTACAAGAAGCCTGATATGCTGGTAGGGTTTAAACAAAATTTAATATAATTAGGTGATTTGCTTTGTTTTTTGCATTTAAAAACATGGAAACTAGGCCTTAACTAGGCCTTAAATCAATCTTCTATAATTCCAGTATAAGGCTTCTAGTTTTTATATATGGTAAAAAGATCCAGTTGGTCATACTTGTAAGTTCATATTTATTGTTTTAAATGTTTCAGTTAATCATGATATCCTCATGTAAAGACAGTGCTAAGTAAAGACAGTATTGCTACTCTAAAAAAAACTTCCCTTAGCCAGAGGGCCACTAACCAAGTACTGTAGAATTGAGTAAGTGTACAAACAAATTCAGATACGCATGAAGACGGAAGAATCAAAACATGGAGGAAAGAAAGACAAAATTAAGGTCTTGGAAGACAGGTTAATACCTGTAGGTAGATAGTATAGGTATAGGATGAAGAAAGGTATGTGGGAACAGTAGGTGTGGGGAGACAATAGAGCCTGTAAGTCACTTAATTCACTTCACTTCTGGAAACCTCCAACAATCTTTCGATTTCTAGCATAAACGGAAAATTAAAAAGATGCCACTCTTCCCTTCCAGCCATATGCCAGCACCCAACACCCACACAGAAGACGGCTTTGAAAGATCGATATTTAAAACATTTCGTTTGAACCAAGTAACCGGTAGTCATCTAGAAGAGAAAAAGACTTGCATTACCTATAAATGTAGGAATGCCATTGTTGCAGAAAGCACTCTTTCCCTCCCTCTTCCTCTTTAACCTTTTATAAATTCAACAGTGAAATTGTAGTCTGTAAAAACAGGGCCCATCTCATAAGAGGTAGGTTGTTCACCTTCTCCTCGTTAATGAGAGCTCGGTCTGCAGAACAGAGTAAACACCATATAACTTTGTAAGCTTTGAACTTCTTAATAACAGAGAAGCCCTGCTTCAGTTCGGACAATTTTTAACCAGCGAATGTATGAGAACAGTGACACTGTGGCAGATATAAGATAGAATCTGAACACAAGCTGTGTTAGAGGAGTGGCACAGTGCTTGTAATTGTTTTATTTATTTATTAGTTTTTGGCCGTTCGGCTGTCCATAGAAGAGAGATAGGAACATATTCCAGTTTAATTTTAAGGATACACTTATTCCCCCCCGCCCCCTCCAACAGTGTGTTTTTACATTTCACCGTTTTACTTGTAAACTACTGTGAATTTTGCAACACATGTATATATATTCCGAATAGTCTTTTTCTGCAGAACAATAATAAGTCAATTATTTTTTTTCTAAAAGTTACAGAAAAAAAATATTTTGCATAAATATTTTTCTATTAACCCCCGACAGTATGTTTTTACATTTCGCCGTTTTACTTCTAAACTACTGTGAATTTTGCAATACATGTATATATATTCCGAATAGTCTTTTTCTGCAGAACAATAATAAGTAAAGTACAGAAAAAAAATATTTTGCATAAAAAGTACATTTTTGCTAACTCTTTTTCAAACAGCTACTTCTTTTACACCATTTAAGTCAACTGTTAAATTTTACATCAATGTATAATACATTATATGAACCAAAAATCGGTCATTCATTTTTTTCGTGTTGTCTTAGTTTTCTTTCAATATTGTGTTAAAGGTCAAAAATAAAAACAAATGAGTCAAAATAGTGAAATTTCAACTTCTTATGGTGTCAAATGTTAGTTGAATTCCATTCAAGTTGTTAGAATATCCTTAACTCTGAAACGTTAGACACTTCGAGTCAAGTAAAATGGGCTCTTAAGTACGGACAAGTTTATTATGTCACCGAGTTCATAAAGATTTTTTATCAACTAAAGAAGCTCATAAAAATGGCCGATTAACGGAAGATGGGAAACCGTAAAAACTTTTTCAGAGGGTCGATTAAGTGCTGAAGTCAGAGCTGTGGTGAAATTAAAGCTACGCATTGGAAGGAGTAATCGCTTTAATCCGATGCTAAGGACAATAGCCGCGAAAGCATTAAGAAATGTGCCTAGCAAGTGATTGGATGCGACACAAAGCAATTTGTTTTGTAAAAGGTTCTAATCTTTGTTTATTGCAGCATAAGCCGGGTTTATATTTTAGATAAGCTGAGATTTTTTCACTTTCTCAGATGTGATCTATCTTTTTACCCAATGTATCCTGGCAATTTCCATTGAGCATTTTAAGACAGCTGTTTACAGTGATAGTGTCGTTGTTGCATAAACTAATGCTGGTTATGTCCTGTAGGCCTATAGATACGTTATTGAAATATTTAAGTATGGCAGGAATATATATACAAGGTTTCTGATTAATTGCATACAATCAGGAAGGCGAGTGAAACCATTGGTATTTCCCGTTTCAGGAAGATTTTTTTTATAGAAGCTCTTGGAACACTATAGTGCCCGATATATATGAAATCGGTCCCCAAAGCTTAAGCCTCATCAAATGACGGATTTCTGATAAAACGTTTAAACGGTACAGAGGCGGCAGGAGTGGGACCGCTTTGAATGGTTATGTTCATAAGATAGAGTACACAAGATATGTACTGGTCACCTGGTCTCTGAGCGCTATCTTAGTAACTCGGTTCATACCGCAGGACAATTCTAAAAATTGTTTTTTGTGTTGTAATGAATCCTAGGCGACTAAGGTTTGAGAAATCAGTTCCCCTTGGTTAAGTTGAACGAATTAAATGGGCAGAGCCATTCTCCGGTTGGGTACAGTTGTGTGGGGTAAGGTGTTTTGTCCGGGACAGTGAAAGGACAATAGCACGGGGGTGGGGGGATATTGTTATAGCTGAGGTATAAATAAGAGAACGAAGGAAGCCCGGGTTATTCTCGTCTGTCATGAACCGGACTGCTGCCTAAATGTCTTTCTTTTGGTAATTGAAAGTATAAAATTACATTTTCAAATGATTTAAATATCATGTATATATGCCTTATCAATGACTTTACATTTTGCTCTGGTTCAAATGATGCAATGTTTATGCCTTTTAAATGTCTTAATATTTTGATTCTTGTTAAAATAAGGTATATATTTTTTCTTGAAGAAGATTGATGCTCTCTTCTGGGCTAGATACCCTAGTTGAGCACTTAATACTCGAATCAATCAGGGACTAGAGGCTCTGTTTTGTTGATTCGAATGTGTGATGAGTGTGCAGTCAACTAGCGGTACTCTGCGTGAAGTATCACATGACCTTGTTGCTGTCCACGATATGCAATCAGGAAAAACTTATTCGAGTGTAACACAGCATTTGTTGATTTACAGTGAAGTAGCATTAAATTTAATCTGGTGCTTCAAAAACTTCGATAAACTTCACTTGTGCTGTTGGACGCTCTTAAGGACTTGAAGAAAGGTAAAAGACGAAATACAGTGTATTCCAGTTGAGAATAACTACAGTAAGTACATAATTATATGGTGGGCCAAGTGCGTCTTAAGGCGACACTTTATGACGTGAGTGTTTAAATATGACTAGGTGTTTAACCAGTCAATCAAATCTATGGTGGGCCAAGTGCGTCTTAAGTCGACACTATATGACATGAGTGTTTAAAAATGATGAAGACAAACCGAAACATATCATTCTTAACTAGCCAATCACAGGGCTGGAGTAATTAATTTTCTGCACATTATACGCTCATCGCTGGTCTTAACCTTCACGTTGTTAAGGAGAAATCGATGCCTGACGTTTCCGGTGTGCTGTGTTACATGACAAAAACCTAATCATACACGTCAAATAATTTGAGAACATGTCATTTTGAACAACATACCATACAAATCGCCTCATTTCAAAGAACACCACGTCACAGTTTTTGACCCACCATATAATTAGGGGCTCACGTAGATTGACCTCAGCACAAGGACTCCTATATAATTATGTTGTATCTGGGATTACAATATACATGTATTTTGTAATCCCAGGTTATCTGCGGTGATACATGGGATGAAATCTCATTGCCAGCTGTGACTATATGGAAAATATTCATCACGATGTAATATTCATCCGGTTATGACCTCATCGGATCATTATTTTACCTCCATCTTTCGAATTCTTTTTTACATATGTGAAATTCTTTTCCCCATATGTGAAATTATTTTATTTTTCATTATGTAAAATAAATGACTTTATTTTACATATGTGAAAAAGAATTACACATGTGTGTAAAAGAATTTCACATATGTGAAAAAGAATTCAACATGTGTGGAAAACAACCCAAAAAGGCCCGATTCGACTGAGGGTCAGAGGCCCAAATCAGTTGCGGGTTAGAAGCCCAAATCAATTGCGGGCTCGATGCCCATACCAAGAGAATGTTAGAAGCCCAAATCAATTGCGGGCTCGGTGCCCATACAAAGAGAATGTGCCCATACCAAGAGAATGTTAGAAGCCCAAATCAATTGCGGGCTCGGTGCCCATACCAAGAGAATGTTAGAAGCCCAAATCGATTGCGGGCTCGGTGCCCATACCAAGAGAATGTTAGAAGCCCAAATCAATTGCGGGCTCGGTGCCCATACCAAGATAATGTTAGAGGCCCAAATCAATTGCGGGCTCGGTGCCCATACCAAGAGAATGTTAGAGGCCCAAATCAATTGCGGGCTCGGTGCCCATACCAAGAGAATGTTATAGGCCCAAATCAATTGCGGGATAGATGCCCATACCAATAAAAGGTTAGAGGCCCAAACCAATTGAGGGTTACAGGCTCAATTTAAAATCGGGCTTGATGCCCACCATATTTAGGGAAGGTTTATGAGCCAGAATCAATTACGGGCTAGATGCCCATATGAAGAGAAGGTTAGAGGCCCACATCATTTGAGGGCTATAGAGGCGTAATTCAATGACGGGCTAGATGCCCATATAAAGAGAAGGCTAGAGGCCCAAATTAATTGCCCGCTAGATGCCCATATCAAGAGAAGATAAGAGGCCCGATTCAACTGAGGGTCAGAGACCCAAATCAATTGGGGGCTAGAGGCCCAAATCAATTGCGGGCTAGATGCACATATCAAGAGAAGATAAGAGGCTCGATTCAACTGAGGGTCAGGCCCAAATCAATTGTGGGTTAGAGGCCCAAATCAATTGAGTAATAGAGGCCCAGCTCAATTGAGGGTTAGAGGCCCAATTCAATTGCTGGTTAGATGCCCAGATCAAGTGGGTTAGGGACTGATTTCAAAATCGGGCTAGATGCCCACCATATCAAGAGAAGGTTAGAGGCCAGAATCAATTATGGGCTAGATGCACATATGAAGAGAAGGTTAGAGGCCCAAATCAATTGAGGTTAGAATCCCAATTCAATTCCGGGCTAGATGCCCATATCAAGAGAAGATAAGAGGCCCGATTCAACTGAGGATCAGAGGCCCAAATCAATTGTGGGCCATAGGCCCAATTCAATTGAGGGTTAGAGACCCAGCTCAATTGAGGGTTAGAGGCCCAATTCAATTGCTGGCTAGATGCCCATATCAAGAGAAGATAAGAAGCCCGATTCAACTGAGAGTCAGAGGCCCAAATCAATTGTGGGCTAGAGGCCCAATTCAATTGAGGGTTAGAGACCAAGATCAATTGAGGGTTAGCCCAATTCAATTGCGGGCTAGATGCCCACATCAAGAGAAGGTTAGGGGCCCAATTCAATTGCTGGTTAGATGCCCATATCAAGAGAAGGTTAGGGGCCTAAATCCATTGCGGGCTAAATGCCAAGATCAAGAAAGGGCTAGAGGCTCCGATAAGTTCAATCGAATTTCTTTGTTATTCAATATTGTGTATGATAAATACTTTTATGAAGCGGCTTCGCTAAACAAATTATTGAAATAATAACGACAAAAAACTTATACATTTTGGCAATCAAGCTTTCGGAAAATTCTTATTCCATTTTCAAGATATGTGCAGGTAGATTGAAACATAAAGGTATATATACAGTTGGAGAACAATAGAAGTTGTAAACACCTTGTGTTGGTGTTGAATGTGTTCTTACGTAGACATTTGCCCCTAGGACATTTGCCCCGATGGACATTTGTCCATAAATAAATCCGATTATGGAGAAGTTTGATAAACTAATCAACGATAACGCAACATATATAACTTTGTACATTTTTATGTATTGTACTGTAATCCAGCTACTTGGAGGCATGATGTGGGGGCGATTTGAGGATAGGTGTTCGTTCTATCGTTGTCGTATGAAAAATGGGGTGTCCGCTATAAGCCTATCATCAGTGTGATCACGGTGGGAGAGCCCAGGGTGCTAAGGTTGACAAGGGAGAAGTCCCCAAATTTATTGGACCGACACCCACGGGTCTCCCGTGGTCAAGTTGGATAATGCGTCTCGCTTTAATTAATGTTTACTCTCCAATGGGCTGTCCATCCATAAATTACTTATTATAATTAAAAGAACATGCAACATAAATTCATAAATACATTATAAGGGGCAAATGTCCATAGGGACAAATGTTCTAGGGGTAAATGTCTTAGGGGCAAATGTCAACAGGGGCAAATGTCCTGGATTCGATAAATGTTAAGTCGCATACTAAACCACACAGTCCACGGTTCATGCCGCTGGACAATCCCAAATTGTTGTTTGTGTTGTAATGAATGATAGGCGATTAAGGGTGGAGATAACTCATACCCGATGGTCGACAGACCGTCTCGAACCCGTGAGCGGTACATGGAAGTAGGATTAGTATAGGCTATCCCGCTATCCACTTAACGACGACTTTGCTCACAGTTGAAAGGTACGTTTTTCTGTTAAATGTTGTATCTATGGATCTACGGCACGCCAAAAGGAAAAAATCAAGATTTATCCATTTATCTCCAAAATATAAACTTTTTAGGCATAGTAACAAAACACAATACATATGACATAAACTGATGACGTCAATTGTCTTGAAGGTGCAGTGTAGGCCTACTGTAAGACGACGCTTTCGGGATATTCACGCATTGTGTTAGAGGCTAGTATGTTAGACCTGACTGAGCGACATCATCAGTGTAAGTGGTCACGTGAATCTCGGACAGGTCACGTTAGTCTTGGATCGAAAAATAAAATCTTAAACAATAAATCTTGCATCAAAAGGTTATTCGTTGTCTGTGATAGAATTAAAAAAATATTGTACAATGTTTTAAAATATTATTGTTTAATTGTTAGTGTGAACACAAAGTTTACATTTTGGAGTTAAATGTAGCAATTTATAAACTATTGTTTTAAAATATGCAATGTTTTATTGTAAATGTGAGCACAAAGTTCATATAAATGTATAAATCTTGATTTTTTTTCGCTTTGGCGTGTCATACGGACCAGTTCGTTATTCGAAAAATAATCCTATCAACTGGAAGGGAGGAAATGTAAATGGCTCAAATATACTGATGGTTGTCAATTTTTTGACAAAGATAGAATTATTAAAGATAATTTGACTCCTATGACTATGAAATTGAGAGTATGGAAGACAAGCAACCACAATTTTATATCAAAATACCATCAGAGTTATCGCCGCTGAAATCGATCCGATTTTCATTGTTTGTCCGTTACCATTAGCAATGCCAAGTGTATAGCTCTCCCTGTAGTAAATAGGCATAGAATAGAAGGAACACAAATAGCTGTGTGGTCCCATATAGCTTATCCCATATTCATACCATACACTGAATAAAAGTTTTTAGTAAATGCGGACCTATGTTGTTGTCGTATCCACTTGTAATACATGCTTAGTGATACGTATCCAGAATTACCACGTTGATGTGTGAACGGAATGATGTTATAGGTAACACAGATTGCTGTGTTTGTCACCCGATGATGTGAGAAGGCTGTAGTAAAACTGATGACGTAACCAGTTGTAAGCATACATCAATTATATTTTATTTAAAACAGCCTTTACACCCTTATGGAGGCTCTTGTGTCAACCGTTGGATCATAAAGTATTATAGGCCTATATGGGTCAAATGTTTAACTAAGTTGTGTACATATCCATCAACATTATTCACATTAAAATCGATGTAACCTTTCCGACAAATGTTTATAACACGTTGTTACTACTCATTTTTATACATAGGCCAATGCATCTGTGAAGCGTTCGCGACATATGACAGATAGGCTATATATACCCGGATCTATCAACAGCGGATTATAAGGTACCGGGTACTGGACCAAATATTTTAGAAGCATTTGCATGGTCTGGTTAAATTTTTATATCAGTTATTAAGTATAGGCTACGTTTTATAAATTGGATTTTTCAATATCTTTTTGTATATCAACATTATATATTGTTACGGAAAAAGGCGATATAGCTGAGCCCTATTTTGATAGTTGATATGGTCTTCTAGTTAATTATAATATCAAGGATACACAAGTATAAATTCTAAGTCGATTTTTTAAAATGTCTTTTTTTATTATTGATTAACAGGACCATATTCAATTCTGGCACAAAAGGAACCCCGTTCGGTCTAGTAACAAAATGAATCTCAAAGACCCTAGGACTTGTCGGATTTTCTTCTCCTCGCCCTTCGGTGGCATGGAAGGAGAGAGAGAGGAGCTGACAAGCCGGTACTTCCCTCAGCTTCACCATATCTGCAACTCCAAGGGGATACAATTTGTGGCTGTCGATATGAGGTGGGGAATCACAGCCGATGCAGCCAAACAAGCCCAAGTAATCAAAATTTGTCTGCAGGAATTGGATCGGTCTGATATTTTTGTTGGCTTCTTTGGTCAGGTAAGATGTTTGTTAATAATGAAGAATACAATAGGACAAAAGATAATTAAATATGTTTCTTAGTTGTCGTATACGGAGGCAACATGGCCCGTATGATAAAGCTACTTAAGTATTTCTTAAAGTTTAGCAATATGTAGCTAATTTCAGCCTTTTATTTTCCATTGACACAAGTGTAACATGAAATAATTAAGTTTACATTTTATGAGTGTCACATATTATATTTTGTTTAGAATCATTCAAAGCTGGGCAAAATTATGTTAACTATTTACAATGATGTTTAAAAAATGGTATGTTTTTCTTAACTTTAAGAGCCAACAAGATACTCGGTAAGGGTTTAAAATAGGTCAGATCAAAACTATATTTGACCTATATATCTACGGTATACCTATACAACACACTTAAACATGGAACTTTATACAGAACACACGGCCAGTAATGTAATGTTGTGAAATATGAACTTTTCACACGAATTATAAGAGAGCATTATAAGGATGTAACAGAAATATATTATGTGGAAGGGATATATTATATGTTTAATCTACAGTATACGGAAGAAAGCTTCTGGATATGTAGCTTGTAATCAGCTGTCATGAAAAATTGTGTTCGGAGTGTATGGATAATCACATTAGAACCGATTTTGAAATTGACTTGGAAACATTTACATGTATGATGAACTGTCATGCCACATCACTTCTCTCTCTCTCACAAATCGACTATTATTCAATAAATATTCTGTAAGTAAAACGTCCCTTTTTCTGTTTTTAATTATACCTTACTAAACTGCGGGAAAAGATGAGACAGCCTCCTCGCCGGCTATGGCAGGCGAAGTGTTTCAACATTAAATAAATTACATTTGTTTGAAAAAGTTCATCTGTTTGAATAAAAACGTAATATATGTTTTAAAATTCTGCATTTGCATTCAACAAATTTATATTTTAATTGTATATTT
>JAQQZZ010007073.1:0-11737 GCA_030265115.1 Mopalia vespertina
CCCCCCCCCCCCCCCCTGCTGCTGCTGGTGACAAAATGACAGGAGCATTCCGACTGGAATAATTACTTTCGGATTTACGCCGTTATGCACGATCATTTCTGTTATCAGATTTTTTTAAATCATAAAATGACTCCAATCAAGATTAATATAGTGTAGCTTGTAATTATTATAATCAGTACGGAACCACAATACCATACAGTTTTTTTAGTCGAAATGTAGAGGTTTATTGCGTTGAAAGACTAAACGTTTCAATTATACGGTTTCTTTCACAAAATTGGTTTGAAAACACGAACGTTTCGTAAACGAAGTTGTCGAAATTTAGACAATAGTAATTGGTATACAGGTGGGATCATATAGGGGAGAACACAGATATATTATAGAACAGATTTACACATTTTACGATGGTTTTCTTTCATACAAGCGGAATTGGAATCGTTTGAAGTCTACATTGGTTTGTGGGTTTTGTTTGACAGGACGTTTCCTATCGGAACCTATTTAGTGTTAATTGAAGAGCGATTGTTTAGGTATGAGTAAAACTGGTATACGCCGTGGTGACAGACACGCAAAGCTGATCCGATTGCCCTGTAAATTTAGCGAGGGCTAGCGCAGTGTTTAAGCATACTTTGCACCTAATCTCAAAGCAGGCAATACTAGAGCAAATTTACCATTTAACCTGTAAACCAGCGAAATGCGAATGTTAACTATTTCTTCTGGAATGTAGGATGTATAGGTTGCGAATGTAGAAGTCATCATTGATTCGCTCATATAGTCCTCAAACAACTTGTTTCTATCTCCTGTGAGAAACGTATAACAAATGTTTGCGTCAAAAAAAGGGGGTGGTGTTGGTCGGGTCGGGGATGAGATGTAGATCAGACAAATCGTCTCATAACGATTTTGGTGCCGTATAGAAAGGGACCCATTAACAGTTGGTTATGAAGACCTTCTTCGTTAGGACAAACACTTGTTCCAAAAAATCGACACACTTAGGCTTGTTTGTGAATCGAACCCGTGACCCTCATGTCTGGCAGTGATTTCGAGTACGTCAGAGCATTTCAATTGAATAAGGTTAAGTTGGCTGAACATTCTTGGTGTTGGCCATTTGATGTTGGCGAGTCGGCCATGGGCCTGAGGGTTATATGGATTGGTTGGTTGGTCGGTAAGCTGGTCGGTTGGCTGATTGGCTGATTGGTTGAATGGTTGATTGGTTGGTTGGTGGGTTGGTAGGTCAGTCGGTCGGTCGGTCGGTTGGCTAGTTGGTTGGTTGGTTGGTTGGTGGGCTGATAGGTCAGTCGGTCGGTCTGTCGGTGGGCTGGTTGGTTGGTTGGTTGGTTGGTTGGTTGGTATCGTTTGATTTGGATTTCGTAATCTAAGGTATTTCCCGTGTCTGAGGACTTTACATTGCCCTCAATTGGTGAAATCACAGGACTAAACTGTAACTAGTGCTCATGTTGTACACATTGTATAGATATCTCATTTCTATATCTTATGACCAACTCAAATTTCCATTTCCATTTAACTGACGATTTCTTATTTATAACCTTTGTATTTATAGACAAACAATATTATCCACTGTCCTCACAGTTTGCAGGCATTGTTTAGTTTAAACAATATTTTGTTTCCATAAGTTTAAACATGAGGATTGGGGAACAAGGTATAGAGCCTAACAGCTACACCGTCTGTTTAACGACTATGACGATATACCTGTAGCTTTCTAATGTGAGTAAACATTTTAAGGGTAAGTATAATGTTGTGTGTGTTTATTGGATGTGTTTATGCATTAGACCGTACGCCGGTAACATATGTATTCTTTGTACACATAAGCGAGCTTATTGAAATTGGAGATGTTAGATCCAATTGAAATTGAAAGTGATATAAATAAAGAGAACGGAAATAGCTACCATCACAAATGTATCAATGCCCAGCAATAAAAGAGAACAAGACAATCAAATAAGGACTCAAAATTTGAATTGATATGTACATCAATAGAAATCAGAGAATTTGTTTTGGTTCTAAAACATTAAAACATAACAGTAAGAATAATGCTTGAACCCGATGAACCCGTGCTACAGACCTAACAACGCCCCTTAGAGTCCGCCACAGCCGTCCTATCTCGCTTTGATGCCCTAAATGATACCCGAGTCTCATCCCTTGGGGGGAAACACTGAGAACGTGTAAATATTTGTACATCGTGTTAGAAAGTTTCCTCAAAGGGCTTTTTAGTGGAACTTCTCCGTGTGATAATGTGTAATCGGGGAGGGCGGATAATTCGATAAAACAGTACAAAATCAGTAATATCAAGGATCGTTTGAATACCATTATAAGCCTGATTGAAAACGAAGGGATGAAGTCTACAAGTTAATGGGAAAGAACTTGTTATAACGGTATATAAAACGATTGTGTATTTCTATATCGATTAATGCGGGTTTTGAAAATAACATAATGCATTAAGACTTCAAATTGATTTATATAACCCCTTTTTGAAAGACTTAAATATATTACACGACAGAATGTACATATTTCCGGCACTTAATATTAAGTTCTGGTGCGACATTAAATACGTATTTTATAAAAAGAAATCCGATAAACTTGGGTCGCCATGAAAACAATTTGGTATGACCACAAAAATGGCTAACACGTGTCTCTATTTACGGGTACTTTCAGTTGAGAGACTGAGCTAGTGATGCGTACTCATGACAACTCCCCGTGTGTTTTCTCTCCAATCCTGGGAATGTTAGCCGATTCCTCCACAACATAGAACTCAATGCCTCCACATTGTTTCCAATTTGTAGATACAGTCCCGCAAAAATATCATTCTATGAAGAAACAGACCCGTGGGCTCTTGGGAACTCGACTTGCAAGTAAACCTTACCCCTAGGGATCGGAACAATATGGTTCCATTGTTTTCTCTCTCTCTATGTAACCGATACAGTTATAGCCGCCTAGGACACCAGTACAGGAAAAACAGGACCAAGTATGCGACAGTTCTCCTTCAAGACAAACAGACACGGTATGCTGGTATTAACTGCACAAACAATCAGCAAGAGTTAAAACCCACTTAACAATAACACCAGCATGGAAACATTGGCGAGCATTCTGCCTAATGGTGTGGACGTCAGTGTTAAACCCCAAAAATCTTAGCCCACCACAGAATAATTTCAGTTAGCTCCAATTAAAGTAAGCGCTTTTTTTGTGTGTGTTTGGCTTATGTACTTCTCATATTGATCAGCTATCATCAAATATATTATTTTCGTTGACAGGCTACTGACTGTAATTTATGGTCAAAACTATCTACGTAAATCGCTTCATTGTTTCGTTCTCTTGCTTAGTTATGTAATAATCTGTATCGACTGATCATACATTTAGTGAGCGTAAAGTGTAGCCATCTTCGTGGGTACTCCCCTCCGTAAAACATTTGTTAGAATCGAAAACATGAGAAAAAAGGCTTTCCTCCACTGCTGGTTTATGTATTGGCAACTTTTCGTTTATAGTGTGTACAAAAGAAAAGCTTCGTTTTCACCAAATTACGTATCAAATTACTGTTGAAGTGTGGAGGGGTTTATGCATCAGTTGCCTGTATGCTGTTGGGGAATGTTTGGAGTTGACAGTAACTTCAGCTGATTACTGTCCGCCTTCCACCTCACACGATGGAAGGAGATATTCTGGCTCTAACAATCTCCTCTCTTAACCTGTTGCTCACTCTCTATCTGTGAAATATCGTACGTATTTACACTAAACAGGGCATGCTCTCCTCACCCTCCCTCGACAAAAACTACAATTACCCAGTATCGGTCAGTGACGTCATGGTGAACGTAGTAAAAATACGAAATGATGACTATTGTTTGGAATAATTCCCGAGTCTCTGTATCGCGAAATATTCACTGCTCTATTGATATTTACTTATGACACGGTTCTGTGTGTCTGTTGTAGACGAAAACAGAATTACAGCTAGGAATAGATGCTAACATTGACGGCGTCAGTACAATTTGTGAGCCTGTGTACGCGAGTTTGTCATGCCAAACGTACCTCTGCAGTATGAAGAATATTTGGTGTTGATGGACACCTAACAAGCAGATGCCAAAAAATGCATTTTTACTACTTTATTTTGAGAATTCTGTAACTGTAGTTAAAATAACCGCGTGGGTCGTTATATGCAGCGGGCGGTAGGGAGGAAGCTTCCTGTTGCCCCGGTGTTCCCAGACCTAAGGTGCAACACGAAGCTGATTTGTGTGTGATGTCTTTGTATTGTGTCATGTGATTTAATTCTTGTTGTTTGTTGACAGTGGCTTCGAGGATGATTATCTTCATCCTCCGTGCATACTAGCATCCCGTCATGCGAGTGAAATAAAATTTGACTACGGCGTAAAACACAAATCACAAAGACAAATATATTTACATCTATACAAATATGTGCATTAATTTTTAATTAAAATAAATTTCTTTATAAATTCAAAAAGATCGATATTTGAAATAAGATTTCTTCATGCTAAAGTGAGATTAAAATTTCTGGTTCAAGATAACTTGAATTTACAGATTGGTCTTTTCTTGAATGCACATGTAATTGATGATTAAGAAATCAGAAACTGTAGAATACTTATTTGTAAATTCACCCTTGTTAGTAAAATTGCCCATATTTGTAAAATAACCACCGTTGTATAAACTTTTGTATATCATACTCTTGCTGGAACATGTCAAATGAAATTTGCCCTTATTTGTAAAATCTTAACTTTATGTAAAAAGACTTTTTAAGGAATTTCAGTTAAATATAATTTAAATGTACAGTTACTGGTTTGCCATGTCGCAATCAGTGTACATGTATTTCACGTATTTTAAGAATTTCTATTAAATGTAAAATATGTAAAATCATTATGCAAAAAATTGAGTATTTATAGACTTTAAGTTAAACAAATTAAAATTTAACTAATGTGTTTCATGATTAGAGTTGATTAAATGTTTTCCAATGATTACATGACTGTTACATTTCTTAACTATACATTTCTGGCTTATATATATATTATTTTTTTTAAAAACTAACACTGTACATACGATTAAATATAGGGCCATATTTGAAACTAGCTCTTTTTGCTAAAACAAAAAGAGAAACCCTATTGAAATAAAGAATTTAGTCTTATTATTATTGTCTATTTAACCATGCAGAAGCTACATTAAATCTGCAAATCTCCCCAGAATAACGCAGTGACAACATTGAGCCGTGGCATATATACATACACCAATAAAAATGCTTCACTTTAAAGTCTCATATAAATGAGCCACATGCAATAATGCTCTGGTTTTAAATATTATCGGCCCAGGTGAACGGAATTTTAAATTGTTAGTTTTAATTGTAAGTTTCTTCTCAGAACGCATCTGGCAGCCACAACGAGGCTAAATGCTTAAATTCGTATAACAGAATCAGTATATCAAATACCACTGTAAACTTCAAATATATATAATGGTATTAGCCGGTCAACTGTTATAGGAAAACTGTTCCAAATTTCCAAAATGAGCTCTCTGTCGATCAATTAAAATGCTTCGTCTCGTAGAATGCATAAATAAGTGTAATAATATGTAATGAATATGTGAATACAAAAGTCACACACAATCACCAGAAAGTGATCAAAGCCCTGTACTATATCTTACACTTTAGTTTTCAACGCCACACACCCCATGAATGTTGCACAATAGTTAGGTCATTTGCTTCTGCTTGAGATATTTCTAATAGGCCTACTGGTCATTACTTTGAAAGTAACGGCGATGTAAAAATAACGTTAAAAAAAATCACAAATAAGGGCGGTTTTAAAAATAAGGGAGATTTTACAAATCGCCCAAAATCTGCGTTACAAAATTTGAATATAATAGGTGTATGGATTGTCTAGCTATCTTTTTAATAAATGTCAACGACAACAGTTAGTCCACTAATCTTCGTTGTTTCAGTTTGTTTACTGATGGTACATACATTTCTTACATGGCCAACCAGAAAAAAAGAAAAAAATCGCCTGAAAAGAATTTTAATATTTAAATTTTAATTACGTTTTCTTTGGCAGTCGCTCTATTACTTAACTCTGGGGGGCTTGAAAACAGCCCCCAAGAGGATCGCCTGACGTACCCGTATTTGTAAAATCATTCATTGTTAAGCCAGTCTACCGAACCGAATGATGTGTAGTGCCTGAAAGGGCGTTATCCAATCAGATGTCTGGGAAGCGTGGCTAGGTTTAAGCATCACACAAAATGATATCAGTTGATCTGGTCACGTGAGCACGTTTGCCAACGTTATGACAGCAAATAATATATGGATTCGATATAAACGTATCGGCATATCGACGCGACTTCCCGGTGATATTGTCATAAGTATCGACAATGTATCAGTACGCGTTACCAGCCTGTAATTAAACGGAAAGTACCTAAAGCGTTGTTTGTATGATATTCGAGAAAACTTCATCATAATAACTCATATTGTAGCTGTGGCAAATGTTATGGGGTCATCAAGATTATCAAGGAATTCAAATATCGATTGATTAATTGATTGATTGATTAGTATTTAATGCCACATTCAGCGATATCGAATGAGCAAACTGACAAATTGATTATAGATACAAATCATTCTGGTAAAATCAGATATGTGGGACACAAAAATAAAAATTTCTGACTATGTTATTTTTCCACAATTTTACACATCAAAGTACATAATCATAAAACAGAAATACAGGAAGCAAATGCTAACAGGTGTCCATTGTTTTAGACGGACGCGGATGTTTTATGAACAAGATGGTATGGACACGTGTACTAGAGCCGTAATAAAACTAATACAAGTATCTAAAACAAACAAAAGAAAATTTAAGTCTATTCCGATGGTGAGATTCTGTAAATATCATTGGCATGCGTCTGACCTCATATTTCAGTGCGAGTGACAGGGTTGTATTAGATAAAGGCAACAAGAAAACCAGGTGTGGGTAATATTAAGGTAATGGCTGCCACTCATTGTGACAGGAGTCGGACATGGCTTGGTAAGGACACCCGGTCAATAGTGAAAGTTTGGCACGAAGTGTTTCCCTGCTTGCTCTGTCTACAATATCCGGACGACAGGCTATGACGGGAGGTGAGGGAGTATAGCCGGCTGGTCAGCCCGGCCAGTACTCCATGCCCTCTTATCCTCCACACACCAGTTCAATATGACAGCAATACAATGGTCGTTAAAATGTGACTGGGTACAACCACTGGTCAAGTCTGGTCATGATTCAATATAAACCTAGAAACACGTGTACCAATAACACGGAATGTATTCCTACAATTACGGAGAATGTCAACTCACATTTTCACATTTCATTGTTTTGGTCTCAAGTAACAAGAGTGTTTAACAGCGCACATGGCGAGCTAAAAGCCTCAGTTTTTTTAAGAATTTGTCTCAAATTGAATGTGTATTCTGAAATTTTCGTAAGATTAATGTACGAAAAATTATTTCTGATAATTCTCTGAAAAAGTTTAATAAACAAATTGTTATCATGGCATCTGACCCGATCTTATAGTACATTAAACATTCTTTTATTGATGTAGATTTCATCATATTTGTCTATAATCATTATATTACTAAATGTCTCTGGTATTTTCAATGAAATAAAGTGGAACATCTTTTTAAAATGTTTTGTCTTCTAGATCATTAATTTTGAACAGATGTTTCATCCTTGTAGTATGCGTTATGAAACCTTGGCAACGTGTGGACATTATTATAGCATTCCGGGTAATTCAACCAAGTATATTTCTCTGTAAACTGTTTTCTTTTTAATTCACAATAATACTATTTAAATAGATTTTACTGTGCGATTTTGCAATATAAAAAAAAGGAGCATTGTCTAGGGAAAATACTTTACCTTCAAAGCCAATGTTTCCATCCGAGTGTTATGTATATTACATAGTATTTAAGAAATAGAATACTTGTCAACTTAAAACATATCAAAAGAATTCAACATGTCATTTAGTTTTCATAATGTCAGATGTGTCAACAATAGGTTCACAGTTGTATCAACGATTTGCAGTCATTAAGGTTGGTATATTATGTAGCGCTGACATGCTGAAGACGAATCTTGACTTAACTCAAGTGTTTTCGTTCAATACTGATTCTCTTTGAACTCTTGAAAGTTCTAACTTCGCATGTTCTTTCATAGATTTAGAGCCATGTGATGTCTTTTTATTCTCAGGTTAATAACACCAGCGGCTTAAAAAGTACCGCAACAGGTATGATGTGGATACATCATCCAATCACAAGTGATATGTGGATACATCATCCAATCACAAGTGACATGTGGATACATCACACAATCACAAGTGATATGTGGATACATCATCCAATCACAAGTGATATGTGGATACATCATCCAATCACAAGTGATATGTGGATGCATCATCTAATCACAAGTGATATGTGGATACATCACACAATCACAAGTGATATGTGGATACATCATACAATCACAAGAGATATGTGGATGCATCATCTAATCACAAGTGATATGTGGATACATCATCTAATCACAAGTGATATGTGGATACATCATACAATCACAAGTGGTATGTGGATACGTTTCAAACAGCCCAGCTCTCGTTGTGTTATAATCTATAGGTGTTTCCGGATAATAAAATATCCAGTGTTTGGGACTCAGTTGGGAAATAATTAGTAGATAAAATTAATTACTAAAACCTGTTACAGCAAACTGTTCAGCTTCGTGTTCAATACACACTTAAGCAATCAAACATAAATAGAAACCAGACTACTTATAAAGCCTCAAATAGATTAGCTGCTAAATGCACCAATTATTTCCTAACATATATTTACTCTTCGAATTATTTGTTGTTTATTGGATGGTTAACATAATTAATTCACCTTGACATACTACAAACAATCTTACTTATTACAAAATAATGGCCTCTGTTATGTAAACCAGCTAGAGTAGGTGTGGTGAATGGAAGAGCGGACAGGTGTGGGGAGGAGACGGGAAGAGCTAACAGGTGATGGGAGGGGTTGTGTGATAGAAACTGACCTTAGATCGCATGAAAGTGCACCAAGTTACTCTCAGAGCAATTGATAGACATTGTTATTGTATAGCTTCAAAATGACGCTATATTAATAGAGGCCAGGTTTTGCACCGGCCTGACTCTGTCCCGAAGTGCAGACGCCGTGATGCCGCCATGATCTCTCACGTATTTTACCATCTCGACCTTTATGCCGCTAGAGATTCATTCTTCTAATCATCGCCCCATTTGGAGCTGTTATGTGGTAGAATTTACACGAGAGGAAACTGCTAAAGGCGAAATTCTCTACTCGCACTGTAAAATGAGAAGTACGCGCAAGACGAATGCTCAGAGAAAAAAGTTCCAGTGGCGTCCCCGAGCGCCGGCTAAGTGCTGTTCGCTGGCCTCGGGTTTCTCAGTTCAACACAATGACGTTTTCACTTCAAAGACAAACGTGAGTGAGAAACAAAAAGGAAAACACTGTCGAAAAATCTTAATCGGTGACATTTGTGTTGCGGTAACATTAAAAACATTTTTTTTTAAATCTAAGGATGTCAAATTCTATCAAATGTCAGAAAGTGTAAAATGGAGAGAAAAAACTCCAACATGCGAGACAAATCCACTGAATATTCTGCACATCAACAAACACACACATTAAACAGTAAAAGAAGATTTTGGTTGCCAAATCCAGGTGTATAAGTTAAGTAAAGTATCCAAACAATGCCAATTTAATTTTTCTTTTTTCGTTAAATCGTATCAAAATATTACTTGAAAGAGCGTGTTTATTTGTTTTTAGGAAATATGCAAATATATTATATTAAATGTATTGTTAGTTTCCACAATGACGTCGCGTACGCTAATCCTCTACATTGGGATCCCCATCTGAGATTATCTCAAGGTGAAACAGAGTGTATTTATTCAGCGTTCATCACCACGTCGTGTGACCAGTGTATACGTATGTCTGTCCAGTTTGAATACTGCCCAATTCACAAAACAAACTCATTAGTTACGCAGATATATTACAAGCAATTAGAGTAATGAATTGGTGATATGATAACAACAACATAAGAGTTAATATAAACTGATTAGAGTAGAGCACATCATTGTAACATTCAAAAAGATTTGATAAACTTGTTAACTATTCTCCGGATTTTGGACATTTGCTAAATAGTATGAATCCCCAGAAACATTAATATAATGGTTTATTTGTTTCTGGGCTTGAATAAAAACCTGAACGTCTTGGAGATTTGTCTTCTAGTTTTGATATGAAAAACAAACATAATTTCTATCTTGAACAATAATGGTGTTTAGAAACTACCTGTTCATTATAAGACCTTCTTCTCCTCAGGGTGGATAGTTTAAGTTTACTACACACATACACTATAGGGCCCTCTGAGAAGAAAAATATATAGACTTATTTCTGAAAACCGTTTAGATCAATAAAATGAGTAGTCCAGTCATTTGAATTTCCATGTAGTTATTTTCACTGTAGAAAACTTAAAATCCACCCCACCTAGCCACAATTATTCACTGTGGCCAGCAAGTTGATAAAAACAGGTCCAATAAACTGATCTGGTGTAAAAAGCCTCTTAGATAAGCAGCATCGCCAACCGACAAGCTAAAACTATGCAATTAGCAAAAATTGAGATTAAAACTGAAATTAATAGTCATAGTTAACCATATTACCTCCATTAAAGCATACAAGAAAAAGACAAAAGTGTAAAAGTCCTACTGGTCAAGGCCAAACTCCCCTTGGGATCAGACAGGTTTGATATTAATTCATATTATATTATGAATTGCTTAATTATTAATTGCATATTAATTGCTTAAATTCTCTTCCTCTGGAATACCAGTTGTTATGCTGATTTATTCTAACCCATTTCAAATATCTTGTTTGTTACATTTGTATCCTTAATATACCACGTAATTCGCCTCTCTCGAGATGTATGTAGGTTATCTATAACAACTCGAGATAAAGATCTGTCTAGAAACTGGTCTCTTGGTTTTTATCTAGAACATAAGATGATTTATCGATTTTAATAAATCAACATCCCTGTGCCAGTGTGATTCATGTTTAGAAATATTAGTTTTACATGGCGAAAAAGGCACAGCTCACACCTGCGGATTTTTAGAATTCGAGATCTTCCGGTGCCTATGTAGCCCCTGGGCCCTCGTCTCGTTTTTCTCAGCGTTCGTGGGTCAGCAACGTTATCAGAAACACTACGAATAACTGGTCTGGTGGAAAAAGCCTCTCAAACAAACAACATCGCCACATATAGCGAGCTAAAAATTTAGACTTTCCGGGCAAAAAAGTAAAAAATTAAATTACAATTTATAGATATTGGTTAAATATGTCGAAAATGACCCAGTTTGCGCAGACAGCTGTGTAGAACTTAAAAACTTCGGGAGCCTAGACGGCCCCTGGACCCTGACCTCATTGTACTGTGATAGTGTCCCACTTTTAGTTGTTTTCTAACGTCAATAACAAGAATATAAACGCAAAAAAGGCATTTTTTTGATTGGGGTTTAACGTCGTACTCAAGGGTATTTAACTTATATGACGACGGATTGTCCACTTCACACAGTTCCTTGTCATGTTACGGTGGAAAACCGGGAGGAAACCTAGTAAAAACTACCCCCGCGATTGCCGGGGCCACAACATGTGACTCACTCATATACCTGAGTCGACAGTATTGAAATAATAGTTAACTCTCTAAAAATGTAATTTTTTTCACTT
>JAQQZZ010007095.1:0-11736 GCA_030265115.1 Mopalia vespertina
GGTGGTGTTTTTGGCGTGTCATTGACCAGTGGATACAAAGATACGTACAATTGAAAACAAATGACATAAACTTTCATTCAGTGTATTAAAAAGAAAACTCAAAAATATAAATTTCAATGGCAGGATTTTGTTTTCTCTTCAGGGTAAATTAAGGTTAGAAATGCAGCAAGAGAAATCAAGACAGCTTCACATGAAGGAGTTAGATGAAAGAGAGACGGAGCTGGAGGAAATGAGATACGCTACTCAGAAAAAGGTGGGGCTTAACTGAGCTAATTTGCATTCTTCACTTGTGTTTATTATTCACGATTTATAGTGTATTCACCAAGGTGCTTTTGATGAATACACTAACTGCATGTAGACTGGTTCATCTGATTACTTTTGTATTGGATACATTTTTTTTAGATGAACTAGTCTACACCTATACAGTGTGTAATGAGTCACCAGGGCATCAGAGACCGTGGCTCAATGATAAGCTAGTTTGTTTTATTTAATTGGGGTTTAACACCGTACTTAAGGTTATTTTACTCACATGATGACGTGCCAGCCCGATGGGTGAAGGAAACCACCCTTGACAACACTGGCATCAAACAAAGACATCACTGGACAAATACAGGACAATACAGAGACATCACAAACATCTTGGCTTCCTGTTCCTCTTAGCTCAGAAATCACCAAGACAACAGGAAGCATGTCAGACTGCTGATTGCTGATTGCCCCAGGGGTTTGGTGCACCCAGGGGGCCTTTGGTATATCAGTGATGTGAGGGGACTCCTGCTAAGGCAGTGGTGTTTTTTACAAGGTTTTCTCTCGTATTAAGTAAGGCACAATGAGAAGTGGATAATCGGTTGTCGTATAAGTGAAATACCCTTGGGTATGACATTAAATTACAATTAAACGAATCCCAGTATACCAATCAAACTTGTCGACTGTGTTCAATATCTTAATGAATATATCACATCACATGTCCATCAGCTTGATATTATTATAAAATATAATGGCATTGATTTAGTGAATGTTGGTCATCTCATCATAAAGTCCAGTTGATCCCAACCATGGGAAGCCAGGGGGGGAGCTTCAGATCTCTTCTGGTGGCTCAGGTGTTTGAGTCTTTTAGTTGTCCTGTCCTGTCTAAGACTTCCATGGTGGTTTCTCTCACCTTTTGGGCTGGCATGCCCTCATACCAGTGAAATAGCCCATGAGTATGGCATATAACCCTATATTAAGTATAGGTGATTTCTGTTATGAGCTTTGGTGATCTTGGTTTTCATTAATTCAAAGGATTTAACGAATCTATGTATTATGATAGTCCTCATATCAGAAACATTATCTTATTATTCATACAGGTAAAACAAATGTATAAAAATATTTAATTTTGATTTGTTATGTTGAACAGTTAAAGAATTTAGAGAATCAAATAGAGGAGGATTATGAAGAACGTCAGAATATAATGAGGGAGAAGAGAGAGTTGGAGTTAAAATTACAACAGCTGACCAGTCAGGCACCACAGAGAGATAAAGGTGAGGCTAGGAGAAAAAAAAGTCTGGATCCACTTAATTCTTGTGTCTTACAAAGTAAATTTGTATCATTCTCTGTTGCCACTGTCTGCTTATCTATTGGGCTGGTATGCCAGAGCAGAAGTAAAATAACAGCGTAAAACCCAAATCAACCCTTTTGGATATACAATGTATAGATTCACTTAGGACTTAACGGGCTGATAGTGTAGAGAATGTATTAGTGTTTTCTATCAAGACATTCTGTTAATGGGGTTACAAGGTCATCCAGGAACCAGTCGTAATCACGAATCCTTACAGTCTTCTAAAACTGTAATACTACTTTACTCATACACTCATTATAAGCATCAGCCAAAATTTTTGTTTCCTTTATTTCAATATTTCAATATTTTTAGCAATAAAAATTTTACATTTGAATAAATTTAAACTGTCCATTTCCATAAATTAAGGGATGTGTCGATTATATTATATTGTGTGGTGTTTTGTGTAAAAATTATGAGAATGTGAAAGTTAGTTCATTTTGTTTTTGAAAAATTATTATTATGGGAATGCGGCCAACCTCTTTTAGACTGGATCTTCCCTTGGCAAATTAGCCTAGTACCATTTTTAAAATTTTATCACAGGATGTCTGTTGTACTTGTCCTAAAACATGCGGTACTAAACAGTAATTTTCTATACAATTATATCGTTGAAGGAAACCAAAGTAATAAGTTGATCTGTTATTTCAGAACATGAGAAGCGTTTGCGCCGTGATTTGAAACGGACGAAGGTGTTATTACGAGATGCTGAGTTGATGTTACAGAGACAGCGAAGTGGAGAAGGAACCAAAGCCACTATCAGACAACTCAGGAACCAGGTACAGCCAGCAATACTCCCTTTTAAATCTACCTTCAGAATAGGAAATCTACACAGTTATAAACAAAATGTTCACATTTCAGTTCCCTTGTTTAGGGCAGTATGTCTCATGCAATATCACTTAGTCTTTATTTAGCTCTGGGGAAACTTTAATTCATTATATGAGTGAAATACTCTGAAAGCACGGCATTAAATGCTAATGAATCAGCCAATCACATTGGTTAACTTAGAAATTGTACACATATATGGATTTTTGTACTGTTTTTGTTTTAGAATTTTTTTGTCTACGGACAGATTTCTTGAAGATTATTCAGTACAGTAGCAGACAAAATGTCATATTGGCAATCAAATTAATTCTGAAACTTTAATTTTTTTCGTGTTAAATTTTCAGTTAGAAGATGCTGAGTTTGCCTCTGCAGCTGCTGTTAAAGCAAAGAAAGCCATGGAGGTAGAAATTCAGGATCTCCAACAACAGCTAGAAGAAAGTGCCCGGACAAAACAAGATGTGAGAATTGTCTATGTTTTGATGGAACTAACTCACTGGGCAATTGTAGTAACTACTTTGGGGGATTTCCCTCGGCCAGTTTGTTTCATTTTAATTGGTTAAGTTATTTTGTTTACTTTCTCTTGACCGATGGAAATACTGAAAAATTAGGGGAATCCCTTTACAGTGTTTTTTTGCCCTTCAGAAATTTATATTTCTTTGAATGAAGAGGACTACTTATGTTCCTATTTTGGGTAATTGTTTATTCCAAGTCTGAGAATTGTCATATCAATTTATTACGAGAGGGAGGAGAATGAAGCAAATGGTTATTTATTATATATATTTCCAGAAATTAACTGCATGGGTACAGATCAGTTTGAGAATTGCTGTAATAATTTACTAAAAGATAGAGGAGAATGAAATTACAGAAATTAATTGCATGGGTACTGTCGCCTATTTAAACCAGATGAGAAAATCCCAGTCACACAACCACAACTTGATGTTTGTTTATGTATATTTATTTTCTAAACTTTGTTGTATTTTCAGTCTGATAACCGGTGTATTAATTTATTACGTGATAAGGGTGACCTTGAGAGTAAGATAGAAGAGAATGAAGAAGACATGGCTGAAATCATGAAGAAATATAAAGCTGTTGTACAGCAGGTAATGCTCCTTCCACATAGCATACTTGGTTTTAGTTCAGTTAAATGGCTTAAAGTTAAGATATCATCTATATAGATTTGTTTCAATATAATTAATAAACAAAAAATAACATATATACAAATTTCCAGAAAATAGCAAATTTCCCATACTTATTGAAACATTTGCATGTTTGCATTTTATGATTTTAATAGTATGTGTTCTGTTTGTATTTCACAGCACTCTGTTGACAGTATCACGTTATCAGACAGGTTAAGACAAGTTGAAGAATTAGCATCCGAGAGAGACCAACTTAGAGAACAGGTACACTTCCTTTACTCGTGGTAGTTGATACCATGAGGCTTTGTAGCTCAGTCAGTTAGTGCTGGCCTGCTAGTCAGAGACCCGAATTTGAATCCCAGTGGAGGCAAGCAAAATCTCTGCAATTAAAATACTTTATTAAAATATAACTCATTACTTTTCTATACCATATTCAACCTAAAATTGTCTTACTTTTTGTCTACTTTGGCAGAAGATTAACATTTGCTTCTTAATCATTCTTAATACATACATGTAGCTCATAACCTTAACGCCCGCGGCCATGGCTTAGTGGTTAGCGAGTGCGCTTTCGGAGTCTACTTCGATGTACCGTTCACGGGATCGAGTCTGCCTGTCGATCCTAAGGTATATGAGTGAGTCACAAGATGTGGCTCCGGGCAATCGCGGGGGTGGTTTTTACGAGGTTTCCTCTCGGTTTTCCACCGTAATAAGGCAGGGAGCAGTTAAAGTGGACAATCCGTCGTCATATAAGTGAAATACCCTTGAGTATGATGTTAAACCCAATCAAACAAACAAAAAAACGTAACCGTAACATCTTTTCCAGTTTGCCTGAAAGTACAACATTGTGTAGTTCTTAATCTGTAGGTAGCACTATAATAATATCATTGTTACATTCAAAGGAAATCAGATGCCATTGATAACTATCTATTGCCCTTTTCCTTTCAGGTATCCGAATTATCCACCAAGGTACAGCTTGTTGAAGACAGTACTGTGGACAAACATGTGGTGGCTAGACATGAAACAAAAATCCGAGATTTAGACTCTAAATTAGAGCTGGAGGTTACGACTAAAAGCAGACAAGAGGTAAGCTAGGTTACGCACATGTAAACCAAAGCCAGCCCTGCTGCCATGGTTCAGTGGTTAGCGTGCTAATCCAATAAACTACTCACAGGATCTAGTCTGTCTGGCGGCCTCCGGCATATGAGTGAGTCACATGATGAGGCACCAGAAAGTATTAATCCACCGTATTTAAGTAAGGCAGAATGTGAAGCAGACAATTCATTGGGATATGTGTAAAATACCCTTGAGCAAACAAAAACCCTTTTATTTCTCTCTGTTACAATATGGACATTATTATTGATATTAACATCAGTTTTGTTGAGCATCTTTCACAATGTGTTTTGTTTGTTTGTAAAAAACATTCTTAATTGTCCACATTTTTTCTTGTCTGTACTGATTCTTATGGTATTGTAATCTTTGTTAAACAGCTAACCGTAGACAATATTATTGATATTCCACCTCGACTTCTGTTTGGCTGGTGCTTGTCAATGACTCATATCTCAGTACCTATGTAGGGAGGATATTGACTCATGTAAGCTTTCTCTGTTAGGTTTTTTGTTTTAAATCCTTTTAAACTGGTTTCTGTTTTTAGACACAAATTATCCGTTTCAAAGAAGCCATAGAAAGACTGACCCAGGAGAAGGAAGACATAGCTGCCAGAAGGTTACAGACGGAAGAGGTATCTAAAAGGAATCAAAAACAGTTACGAGATCTGCGAGAGGAATTCACAGAGACTCAAAGACGAGAACTAGAGGCCACTCAGAGAAAACAAGAAAATGTAAGGATTCAGTTCACAGACCGTTCAATCCGGAATCCATTTTCCTCTTATGATATTTATTTCAGATTTGTCCATAAGATTGTCTCTCAATCCCCCACATAATAAATGCTGTAGTACCATTTAGTATGCTACAACTTATAATTAGTATATTTATGGAATAAACAGTGCTCGACATCACAAAGCGAGGTCCTATTGTATCAACGGGATACCAGTCTACTTGTGACTGTCGGAGTTACTAATTGACCTGCGGGTGGTTAGAGGGAGCTTCATGTTGCCCTGGTGCTCTCAGAGCTAAAGTGGAACAGGAAGCTGATCTCTGTGTGGTGTCTGTATTACATCCTGCTGTTCTCCTGTATTTGTCCTGTGATGTCTTTGTTTGTTGCCAATGGTGTAGAGGGTGGTTTCCTTCACCCATTGGGCTGGCACGTCATCATATAAGTTAAATACCCTTGAGTACTACGTTAAACCCCAATCAATCAAACAAACAAACCAATCAAACAAACAAACCTATAGTATCAACAGAGAACTAGTCTGCTTGTGACCGTCAGACTCACTAATTGACCTTATCAACCTTAGGGCAGCATAAAATAGGCACTGGATTTATGTTTTTGAAAATTCCATGCTTTTTATTTTTGCTATGTTCTGTATCCTTCGATTGGCCGAGGAGGAGCTTCATGTTGCCCTGGTGCCCTCAGAGCTAAAAGGGAACAGGAAGCTGATTTGTTTGTAGTGTCTGTATTACGTCCTGTTATTGTCCTGTATTTGTCCCGTCTTGTCTTTGTTTGTTGCAAGTGGGGTCGAGGGTGGTTTCCTTCACCCATTGGGCTGGCACGTCGTCATATAAGTGAAATACTCTTGAGTATGACGTTAAACCCCAGTCAAACAAACATCAAACAATCATACTGTCAGCACTGGAGGAACATTAATTTCTCAACAGAACCTTTATATATACAGGTTACTCTCAACATTATAAGTATGTTGAGTTGTGTTGCTCCGATAGATATAACAATATTGCTCATATAAATATAAGTTAAATATTGTTAAACAATCGATAGATCAAATAAAGTCACCTTTTAACTCAATCAAAGGAACATGTCTTGCAAAAAGAGTGAAAAGCCTTAGGAAATAAATGAAGGTTGACCGTCTTATACAAAGGTTGTTTTTTTTATTGTGTTTTTTTTTATTTAAAACGAATTTAAAATAGTATTTTAGCAGAAATGTCTTGATTTTAATTGGTTGAGCTTTCAATTTTAGCATTCCTTGTTAAACTGTTTTTTGTGTGTTGGATTGTGGTGAGAAAGGTCATAGCTTTGGTTTGTTTACTCCTCAAAGTGTACATACACTCACCTGGTCACTTTATTACAGGTGTAACAATCTTTACACGATCTTCAAACGCCTCGTTAACACACCTGTGGAGTGTGTAACGATGGTGTTGGAGTTTCGTTAATACACATAAGACTAGAGCTGCTCAAGTATGGTATTTTGGTAATGCTCTAGGTACCAGTCAGGCGGAGTAGTAAGCCTTATGTCAATATATAACACATAGGTAGTCTCCTAAGTAACTCTGGGTTTCTAGACATCAGACTCACATAGAACTCAACAAAATAATTCCAGACCATCAAAGTTTATAATAAACAACCTAAACTGTCCCATAAAACAGCAAATTTATGTTGCTGTCGGCTCTGAAAGTTGTATTTTGAGGACCATGCTTTCTATTTTAACTGAAATCTTGGCATCATTTTACTATACAGCATTAATATCAGTGTTGAAATATACTGCTCATCTGATAATGCTATAGTTAAAACAAAAACGACTTATGGACAGATAGCCTAGTGGTTACTAGACCATCAGGTATATGAGTGAGTCACATGATGTGGCTCCGGCAATCGCAGGGATAGTTTTACCGCGGTTTTTTATCGGTTTTCCACCGTATTTAAGCAAGAAACCATTTGAAATGGACAATCTCCCATCGTTAATTACCCTATAGTACAGCAATAAACCCCAATCAAACAAATAAACAAACCTAGTGGCTACTGCATCTTTTTATACACAAACTAGTATTGTTAACCTACTGTCAAGTCAGATCCAGGCCTTAAAGAATGACTTTTACTTCCTCGTTTGTCCTGAGTGGCTACTCCTATATAGTATGACTGGGTGAGACCAGGCTTCTTAAACATCAATGAGAACAGATCTGTCCAATGTTTTCCCTTTCATGGGTGTGATGTCATGACAAATGGTTGAGCGGATTCACCTCCGGTTACTCAGGCCTATGCTGTAATCTTTTCCAACACGGACCCTAAAATAGGTCCTCTAAAATGTTGTGAGATAACATAACATTTGCATTTGCGCTGCTTTGCTGATTTTTTAAATACATAAATGTGCATCGATGAAAAATAAAGCAAAATTGCTTTATAATACAAATTTCATTGATGATCAGATTGACAAAATTTGTCAAAATCACTAGTAAAATGAAAATTAAGACGAACACTGCAAATAATTTTAAAAAACCTTTAAATCGATTCTCCCCCCTTAACCTGTAACTATTTCAAAGATATTGGGAGGATGCATGCTTATGGCATGACGTTCAAGGTGTAGAAAACAAATCTAACTTGTATTGCTTATGTTAAACCTTGTTAACCATACATGTGGATGCCCACTATTTAGTCAACTGAAATGTAGACAGATAGGAGGAGTCAGAGGTTTAATTCCTCGTATCGATGGGTGCCTCCATCTTTGACCAAATATCCACCTCTGCCGCGTCCACTATACACGTTGATAGATATCACACTAATTGAAAAGGTAGAAAAATCTAGAAAAATCTGCCAAGAAAAGGTAATTCTTTCTTTGAAATACAATTTTATTATTTTTTGTGGAACACTAATTTAACTCAGAGTTTATATGGAAAACATATTGTCATGGTCAAAAATGTTCCAAGGGAGATAATAGGGGGCCAAAGTCTGGTTAAGGACTCGTTTTGGTTTCGATTACTGGTGCCAAGCCTATATTTGGTTACATGCAAAATATATAGGACAAGAATTTTGCTTGGTTGTCTCGCCTTTCTAAAAGCAAAATAAGTACATGTAATTCTATTTGATTTCCATTATAATCAGGGCTCATATACACAAATTATGCATTGTATAGTATCTATAAATACAAAGGAAATATAAAACCGAAGAGTTTTCTTCTCCAGTAATGAAAAATTGTATATAGATGGATAAAAATATTAAAGGGACACAACTTTTCCATCAACAACATGAGGCATGATTTGTTTACAGTGACATTGCAGATTTTAATGACTTGCTTATAGCTGCCCACAACAATAACAGCAGTTATTTAAATTTTTTTAGAAAGAATCATACCTAAAATATCCAATTTGGCTTAAATCCATGGTATTTATCGAGTTAAGTACTAGTTTTTTCAGAAATGGAGAGAATAGTTCTTCTCTAATGTTAAAAGATAGGCCTTCAAAATGAGTCTGGCACCAACACTCCAAATCACACAGATTCTCGGCGAGACTTCTGTCCCCTATTGATTCTGTTTTGTATCACACACATGTCATCAGTTGCCATTGTATTTAACCATATTGCCTGAAGTTTTGGGGCAAATTTGTGAAATGCCTTGATGCTTTGAAACTATTCCAAGTGTGGTGTTCATTACATCAGGATGTGTTCTTTCATTTTGTCCCTCAGTGAGTTTCCTTTTCCCATCTTTTAAGTTATCTTACCACACCATTGATCAGCATCTTGAAAGTTAATGCAGTCGTCTTATTTGCAAAAGAACATAAAAAGACTTAGAATTTGTTTTTTTAACCAACCATTTGTAAACACATTTAAACTTTTCGTTATCAAAAAGCAGAGGATTGAGAGCCAGGGGTTTAATACTCCTGAAACTTCAAGTAGTCTTCCAGAAAATTCTCTGCGTAACCTATGTTTCTAAACAATAAAATGATACTCTTTAATCTGCTATATCAATTAACACATGTTTGATCATTTTGTACTATACAGTGAAACAATATAATCTGGATAAATGTTAAAGTTTCAACAAGGTTTGGACATTGTTGTCATATACATGTATCATCCCAGCAACACACAAAATACACCTGTATTTGAACATATATTGTATGATTTGGATGTGAATTATTTTCCTACAGAAACAAAACCTGCTAGTATTGTTTCCAGCTCTGGACCCATGTTCTGATATTTAATTGACTAGGTATGGACTTAACCTGTGTACAGACTTTTATTACAGTTTTACAGGAGATATTCAGAAAGAATTACAGGGAGCTAATTGCAGCCTGGTTTTGTGAGTCTCTTAGGAAGAACAAAAAGCAGACCTTACTGTCTGCTTCTGTCTTGTTACACAGAACCAAGGTCTCTAATTATAACGCCTCACACAGATTGAGTAAAAAGCTTTTGTCAGTTGTTCACACAATACATGTTTCTGGGGTGATTACCACCAGAGCGATTGCCCTGGTCCAAATACACTAGCTCAATAATTTTAACACCTTACTTATGCTCAAGCAATCATTTACCATTCAGGCGAATGGAAATCTTAGATTAACATACCTATTAGAATTTTTTTTTCCTTGTCAAGGTCGAGTGTTAAGTTACACCACTGGTTTACATTTATATAGGAAATCTTTCTGTTTTCAGATTTCTTGTCTGCAAATCCACAAGTTTTGTCTGTGTTCAAGATAAATGTCTTTAGTTATTTTGGTTAAACAAATCTTAACAGAGGGCTTAACATCCCAAAGAATTTCAAGATTCATTCAAAATTTGTAGTTTGAGAATTCTTGTTTAAAGTAACTGAAATTGTTTAAAATATAACTTGATAGCAAAAAGATAGAAAAAGGAAGTGTTGATTTAATTAACAGATTTGTGGACATTTTATAATATAATCTGGAGTTTGGTGCTAATAATGCGAGGTTAAATGGAATCTAGTTGACCTTTTGGATGGGGAGTGGGGAAGTATTGACTAATTGTATTCACAGTATTGTTCATTGGACTGAGAAATTAGCCTGACACTTGAGAAAGGCAATCCATTGAGAGGCATGCTTCAACATGCCTTCCAGTTATTCTGGAGAGGAAGACGAAACAATCGATGGCGCTATCCGAGACACTCATCTTACTCTCCGGAAACATTGTAAAATAGAGAGGACTTATCGAAGACTATCATTGGCTTCATATTGCCAAAGGTCTGAACTTGAACCAAAATCAATCGAGCCAACTTGGCTTTCTCTCCTTCGCCTTTGATCTGTGAATCGCAACAAAGCCATTTCCTGAGCGCCCTCGAAGGGGAAGGTCCCCGTGTAATTGATGTCTGATAGTGGCGGTATTGTCTGCCTCTCCTACGGTCAACTGGCTAATTAAATGGTAAAACACGAGTAACATCGACTTAAACTCCCCAACCTGGGAACAGCTTTATCAATCAATTTATCTGAGATCAATACAGGAACAGACGGTTTTCTTACGCCCAAAATCAATATTCTCGGGTCTTTCTTCTTTTCCATATCAATACAAATGAAGTGTTTGTGATGGAATCTTATAGGATGTTTTTTTTATTACCAGTTTGAGTTAAAAAATTCTCAATCACAGTATGTATGTGACACCTGTTAAATGGAATGTTTGACTTGTAAGTCAGACTCCATCAGCTCTAATTAAGAATGAATTGCTGGATAACAATTAGTTTTGGTTAAAATACAACGTAAAACCTATATATTTATACATAATTTAGACCACTTTAACATTCTCTAAAAGTATATAACTATTGTGTGTTTACACGATGTAAATGCTTCACCATATCCCTGTCATCTGTTGTCTTTCATAGATCTCACTCTAAGATATTACAGGTAGATTTGCTCTCTGGGTGAGGGCAGCATGTTTTAAGTATGGTCACTGTCTTGACTTAGGAATGGAGGAACAATAGCTTTTCAACACGTCTTGACTTAATAGGAATGAAGGAAGATTAATTTTCAACAGATCAAAGCACTTCACCATAATATAAGTGAAATAGCTTTAAGTACGTCACAAACCCATCTAACCCAGACTTGCCTTGCCATGAGCATTTTTGTGAACTGTCTTAAACTATATTTTTGGTTTATCCTGCAGAAAACCATTTTAGACAATTGTATTTAGTTGGGGTAATAATGTTGTCCCTATACAAAAACACTGTGATATACCGAGCTGTTGATTAAACGTGTTGATTACATAGAAGGTAGAGGGCTTAGGGCAGTTAGTTTAATAATAATAATAATAATAAATAACTTTATTTAACGAGGAAATATACAGTCAAAATAGTATTGATCTTCCCTGTGGTCCTCCAGATGAAACATATTAAATAACATAGAAATA
>JAQQZZ010007106.1:0-11736 GCA_030265115.1 Mopalia vespertina
TTTGTTACCATAGCAGCGTCGTCATCCAAGATCCTTCTGCATAACCGCAGCTAAAAGGAGCGAAGACTTAACGCCATTAATGTATAGTAGGCCGACAAGAAAGATTTCACAAGATTTGGGTTGATCGAGATGAAATACTACTGGAACATTTGAGTTTATTGATTACGGTATATTATACTATAGAAACGGCTGATTGGATGTTTAGAAATAAACCATGATCTGGCAATCCCCGAGAATCGGGCATTCTTTTATCATAGGCTATAATGAAAGGATTTATATAAAGTGAGAGTACATTTATCAAACAAAATCGCGTCGAACAGTGCACTCGTTGTTAGTGTTTATAGCGTGTCGGCCTAGTGACCCCTCCCCCCCCCCCCCTCTCTCCCCCCTTTCGATATAGTCCTACTGCTCAACGGTTCGAGTCCCTCTGTCGACCTCAGCTAGGTACCGGAGAATATGGGAGTCATACGGTGTGGCCCCGACAAACGTTTCTAAGAGGTTTCCTCTCACTTTTTTTCCACCGTATTTAAGTAAGACAAAACGAGAAGTGGACAATCTGTCGGCAAATAATAAGTGAAACTCCCTTGAGTACGGCGTTAAACCCCAATCAAACAGACAAACATTTCAAAGCTAGAGGCCTATTATTTATAGCACATTTTCCTTTGCACATCAATCACTGTACACTGACAGAGAACATTCGCGAAAAAACACGCAAATAAGTATATTAGGCATAAAGGTATAAAGACGGCTAGTGCACAAAGCTAACGTTACCAGCAGTTGCAGGATGTAGAGTAGGCTGGTATACCTGAGCGTAGTATATCAGTGTAGGTTGACTGCCACCAGTCGCTCAGTAGGTGTTCTTACAGACAGCTGTTGCTGTTTTCCTAACGAGTTGGGGTTAAATAGGTATAGGATAGTCAGCTTGTTCATATTCCCCTCCCAGCCACTCAGCAGTATACCCATATGAGTTGTTTAGTTGCTTGGTAGTTTCAGTATGACGCTCTAGATGCAGAGTTCTGTATCTCTGATCGTCTATCATAGCATGTAGCCGTAGAGATACAGAGTTTGAACGCTCCTAATCGTGTAATTTTAAGTTTTTACACTTACCGACTTTTATGTGTTCCATTAATTACTATCTAGTTAGGCCTACGTTTTGTATTCTGAACGCTGTGATACATTTGTTATTACAATTGCGTCCTTAAACCGTCCAGAATCCGCGTAAAAAAAAATGAAACATCACGGTCCAACATTTTGTTCATGTCGGAGCATCCTTCGACACTTTCCGTACCGGTACAGATATTTACGGGACGGAAATGGCCGAGGTTGTTCAGACGTGCTTTTTGTTGTCAAGCCGCCATATTCATAGCCTGGCCCCGTCTCCCACGATGCATCATGCTACAGGAGCTACCGCTGTAGGGCAATTACACGATTATAAGCCTTCAAACTCAGTAGCTAGAAAATAGCAAGTCATCACTATTCAGAAGTCTTAGAATGTACTTAGCACATCAACTCGGACGTCAAACGATCATCCCCATAATGTTTTTCTTAAAAACCTAAAGCGCTGTGTAGAAAATTCGTAGTTGCCATGAAATTCGCTACGTTATAAATGTGCTTATTGTGGATAGTTTGCACCAGTCAATGTGTTTCCGGCGAACAAAATGAGCAACTTTGGCGCATATTCATTCATCTTTCACGACCGAGCGTAGTGGTGATTACGCAACAACGATAATCCATCGTGGTTTGACCAATCTTGGATTAGATATTATATTGTAATCCCAGGGCCAATCAAACAAATATATGGTATAGGTCCAATATATGCTGTAGGCTATATCCAGTGGTAGCAATGTTCGAAACGGGTCATACCGATACATACTGTTTAAACTCTACAGGTGAGATGATTGGCTAAGCTGTATTTGTCCACTATACATTGATTACGTTATTATAGCAACCAGACCACCATGCAGCTATTGGCTCTGATGCCAGTGGCTCGAAGCACTATTAAATTTAAACCGCTATTAGATGACGTCGCGCCATGTAGAAGGTCTATCTCTAATCCTCTATTAACGATTTAATCTGGTGCTGGCCACTAATCGTCTTTCAAGCAAATGGTGCCGGTTGCTCGAAGCGCTAATTAATTTAATCCGCTATTGACGATGTCACTCCATGCTGAAGGCCTATCTCTAATCCACTATATAAGCGATTTAATCTGGCGTTAGCCACTAGTAGCCTATAGTTCCCAGGGCAATTGTTATTTTGTCGTAGGAGGTAAACTTAAAGATGAAAATTTCCTTTAAAAAGTGCTCATGTAGCCCTTAGCCCCAATAAAAAATTCGATATAATCGATATCAAGAACTTAGACTTGGAATATTTGCCTCCACAACTAGAGCATGGAGCTTAAATAAATATGATGTTTTATCTGGACAGATTACAAAAAACCAAGATTTGAACTTCTTGAAGAGATTCTTCATCAGCTCAGCAAAAGGGTTAACCTGTTTGACGAGAGGTGGTCGAATCCCAACCGAAAAAGCATTTCCTATATCTGCGTAGATAAGGATTGAGGTACGAATGGGGAATATGTACGAAGCTAAGCTACGCTAAATTCCGCACTATACGACAAGAGTACCTATACTGTACCGCTATACCTTTAAGCTAAACCGAGCGCCATGCTACAGCACCGATGCATATTTTATCCACGGTCGCTTGACTTCTACAAGTGTTTGATGGTAACTAAAATACATTATTGTCAAAATGAGACAGCGGTTTAATATGTGGCCGCGACGCTCGTTTCGCGAAGCACGTCAGTCAAAGACATCTTATAAATGCAGGCTTTCGGTTCGGTGACATTTAGATTTGGATAGGTGATTTAATTATATGAAATGTGGTTTTTGTGTAACAATAGGATGGATTTTAAGTAAACTGTATATATGTGGTTTGCATGCGTGACAAGTTAACATTTGAAAGGCGATACCATATAAGGAAAATGGTTTGTTTGGAAAAGTCGTTTGAAGTGCATGGCGTGCATGGGTATACGTGTGATTTAGCGTTTTAGTTTCAGGACCTGTGTTATTATCTATGTCGTCTATAGATAGGGACTAATCCATTGTTTGTTAAATTTTGACTGCTTAACTTATTTTTCTCGAATGAGACTGTCACACATGGATATATATTTCTAAAAAGCAATCCCATTGACACAGGGATGGACAGATTAATTTAAATCGATGCACTATCTTATGTTCTAGATAAACTCTAAGACACAAAAAAAATGCAAAAAAGAAAAAGAAAAAAAAACGACAGCAAGATTTTCACTAACGTATATTACTTACTATCAAACACTTACAAGCCAATCGACCGTGTGTTTTATCCCATAATTGAATATTATTGAGATCAAACCGTTATCCGTTTCCTCGGATCTTTTCAATTAAACTTTTTACATTTGTGTTGTGTGTATATGAGAAAGTGTGAAGGCCTTTATATAGTAATGCAATAAATATGTATATATATAGTTATATACAACTGACGTCATTCCCAATGGACTTTTTGTATATTACCGCTCTGAGAGAAGAAGACAGTTAGAATTGACTGAGACACACTGTAACATAAAGAGCAATATTGTCAGTCGTTTATTTCTCACTGATATATAGCCTTCGTGTTTAATAACTGCTGTTTCGTTGTCTTTTTCTGTTAAACCAGGATTCATTTGGCGTTAACGGCGTGACACTTCTCTGCCCAGCCCACTATTTCGGGGAGACAGTTCTAAAACAACAACAACAAAAATGTCTGCATGCATACTACAAGCGAATGACCTTAACAAGGGCCATCCACTTTCGAATGAAGATAAACTTGAGGGCTCCCGTTTGATTTTATCAGGAACATGCCTGTTTCTTTATAATAATGTCCATTGTGGGTTCGCCTTTTGTGATTTGCCTATCTTTTAGGCAAAAACACCCTAAATAATATTTTAAAAAATGGTTAATGGTAGTTAACTGGTAAATTTAAATAAGATTGTCATAAGCTATATCACCAGAATTTATTTAAATATAGCCCTATATACGTGTCAGTCACTTTTGTTCAAATTATTTTATAAAAACATGCGCAACCATATATATACTGTGATATTTAGCCTATTTGTCCTATTGTAAATAGTAAATTGTTAAATAATGAAAGAGTGACAAATTGTCATTTACCACAACCCTAGAACAAATATTATATCCGTTTTGAAACACCGCAGCTTGCTAATCAAAACAGCGATATTGTCTCACATAATTAATTTGAATTAAAAACAATTAAATTCGAATTTAACGCAATATGCAAGCAATTAATGACCCATTATTTTTTGGGGTTTTTTGGCACGTTATACGGTTTGATTTACATCGGGAGGGGGGGGGGGGGCGTATACTTTCGTTGTTTCTACTTTCGCGGTTTCATAGGGTTTCGCCTTGCAGTTTTGCGGTTTCGGTTTGCATTTTCGCGGTTGTGCGGCTTCGTAGAGTCTTGATGTCCACATCATTTGTCATGATGCATGCATGTGTACTTCAGTTGTATAATTTTTTTCACCATGCCCAAGTTTTTACGCATATGTGCGTAAATGTTGTATTAGAGACGCCTGTACATAAACTGTGAAATATATATTAATATTCACATATGCCTCGAAATGGATTAGCGATATCCTTAATTCATTGGGAGATATACCTTATCATTCACAGGAATAAAACATCATCTTAATGAATTAGAGATATCTATGCATAGCAAGCTGAAAAAGTTATATATTTATAAAATGATTAAGAAGCACAGAATTAAGTGCATGTAATAGCTCAAAATTAAAATGAATGTAACTGTGCGTTCTAACTGTATACCCCTAACAGATGTCCATCATAGATATGTACAAAAGCAAATCGCTGGAAACTAATATCTTTCAGCCATTTGCATGTCCGAAAGACCATAAATTTGCATTACTTTGTATGATCTCAGTCTAAGTGTTAGAAGAAACATTTATACCAAAAACCCATCCTCCCCGTTAGGACAGCTATATATAGCCTATATATATATTTTGAATAAATGAAATTTGCTTGCCTCCACCGGGATTCGAAACCGGGACCTTTGGGTTACAGGCCCAACACTCTATAGCTTTCAAACTTTAAGCCATGTATAGATCGACACGAATTTATCTGCAACTGGGTGCAGCTCAATGAATTTGAAAATATTCGATCTGTACACTGCACATTTTTCAGTCTTGTCTTCAACTGACCAATTAATCGGCCAAATTAGCCTCGTGACATGTGATTATCGCAATTGTTGCGATGTCATCGCTACGCTCGGTCGTCATAGTTGTATAAATATGCACCAAAATCGGACATTCCTTTCACTGGAAGTCTATTTATATACACTGTCCAAACGCTTAAATAAATTCCAGACGGCTTTGGAATATCCAAATTTAGTTTACGGGTACATAATTTTGTTAATCTAAAACAGATGCCATGGAAACTGTGAATTATCTACACAACGCAGACTATATGTTATCAGTTAATTTTGAAAAAGTGTATGTCATAATGGCGACCATCGTATGACATCCCAGGTAATCTGCGCATGCAGTATATACATACGAGATCAACCGAGTGGCAACTGCCTGCAAATAAATGAAGCTGACTGAAACTACTTTTGCATATATGTGTGAAAGTCATTGCAACTCGCCCTAAAAAGAAGAAAAAGTGCAACTAAATAAAAAAAAGTGGGGTTTTATTTTTTTTTTCAGATTAAAAAATATATATATATATATAAATTAAGATCAATTTTATCAACATACTATAGACTATGCATTTCATGGCGAAAACAACAGGAGCTCCCAAAGCTGAAAACAATATTGCTTTTTGTGTCTTTATAGGGAGTAGGATAGTATTATAGTTATTTTGGGATAACACTTTCTTAGATTGAGCAGATTCTAATTCAGAAATTTTTCTGAGTGGTTTAGGTGGCCGGCATTTATACTGCTGGCGATTCTGTGCCTTACTATGAAGAACGTGGGTTCGATTCTTGGACGGTTTCCAACCTGCAAAATTTTCTGAACTAGAATATATATTCAAACAGAGAAAGTGTTAGCCCAAAATAACAAAATTACTAACAGAGGTGGTGCATTACAGTTGACGTCATCGCGGTTTGAATAACGTCTTGACCCCCATAGAATGTGTCATGCTGTTCAAAATTGCGCGTGTTTTTAAATTGTTCGGAAAATTCAAGCTCAGTGATGACCACTTTAATGTAATTCGTTATTAATTATACGCCACCACCAGTTTCTAGGCCTATACAACCTCCTTCAAATGCTTCAAAATTAACTATAAAAAGCGCACCTGCATCACGTATGCATGGTGTATACAGACCTACTTCAGATTCGGCACTGGACGATGGACAAATTTGTACAGACGTTGAATCTGACGTATATATAGAAGCGAGGGTCAATCTTGATATGGTGGTCTATTAATAAAAGACACGTTACATTCAGTATTAACCTTTGTTCCTTTATGAATCGATCAAAGTTTGCGTTTTCATTTATAAGCAAATATAGTTTGTCCGTCACACCTACAGCTATGATAAGAAATAACTGTTTGAAACGAAACACTTTCAACACCATAATAGAGAAAAATCACGTTCAAGAAATAACATAATAATTTGAACAGAAAAATAGAAAAAATTCAACGTAAAGAACTAATCGCACTGCCTATAATATAGAGGTATAATTCCAGTCCACTTTGCCTATAAATATGAAATGGCACGTATACGTGTTTTTATATGTAACGTTAAAATAGTAACGGAGGCATTGGAGCCAAAGCAACTAGAAGTGTATACAACAAATTTTAGAAACGAAAGGGTTATCTATATCGTCACCCTAATAAAATAATATAAGTCATATTTACCACTTTTGAGATAAATTGAAAAAAAACCTGTAAAATCTGCCTATTTCACATGCCAATTATCTTATTGAGTTCCAACACATTAAAATTCAGTCTTTGCAGTAAGCGTTTTTACAAAAAGTGTCTCTCGTGATGTAGATCTGATTAAGCAAACAATAGGAAATTGGTCAAAAACTGACCCAGGCACTTATTTTATTAGGGTGACGATATATAGCAGTCGGTGAGATACAAGTGAAGGAAATATATATTGCACAGCGAAATTTGAACAACAATAACATTGTCCGCGTGAAGGAGGTAAATGCGAGATCCAACGAGATCTGAAGCATTGAGTGTGTTATCCTATATATCAACAAGTTTACTGTGCGGTATTTCTTTTCGTTATTTATATTTAAGACCAACTAGCAAATCAAAACTTTCTGTTCCACATTTTTCATGCCACTTTGAAACCTAGCGATTTTGGGGCAGTATATGACGTTATTCGAAAAATGGCGTCAAATAGTTGACATCGTTGGAAACGTGATGAAAAATGACGGAACCTCTGTGACGCCACTCTCTTGAATTATGTTCTGGGGCCCGTTTCACAAAGCGATCTTAGCTTACGCAAAACGTTATTGCCATGATGACCTGTGTTGAAAACATAGTGTTGCCATGACAGTTACGTTCAAAGTAAACTAATATCGTTTTGTGAAACGAGTCCCAGGGACCTGCATATCTTATGCGTTGCTAACGTTGGACTGTATTACCAAGACGACACGATGCTTTCAGTTCTGGACCTCATGGTAATTATATATACGCCCAACGTAGGCTACAAAAAATAACCAGTTTAAACTTTAATACTGCATGCTCGTACATTTTTACTTCATTCTGTATCAAAAAGTGACAGAAAGACAAACGAAAATAATGAATTGTTCGAAAACCGGTGCTGTTCGGAAACCGACGATCCCTATATACCATAAATCATCCTAATTTATGATAATGCACTTTGTTTTTCATACAAGACACAAAGGGAATATGTGGTTGTTTTTTTTTAAATATTTTTTTTACATTGGCATATAATACATTGTCACAATAATACTATATCACAATAAAATGGGCAATACTGTCCCACTATATAATATTAACATTGAGGGCTAATTGATATTTTCATTACTGTCACATCAGTATCAACACTACCAGAACATTAATATCATGCAACACCACTGTCACATCAATATCAACCCTGCTTTTACATTTATATCACCGCTATTGTTAAATTAACATCAACAGTACTATCACGTTAATATTAACACTACTGTAACATTAACAGCAACACTATTTTCACATTGATATTAACAATACTGTCACATAAATATTAACGCTACTGTCATATTTATATAATTTTTTCTTGTCACAGTGACAACACTGTATATCTTATTACAATGACACAAACATGTCTCTTATTACAAAGACACAGCATTATCTCTTATTACCATGACACAACAATATGCCTCTTATAACATTGGCATAGGGATTATGTTTTGGACACTATACGCAACGTCAAGCGTCATCTCTCCGCACGTCAAAGATCACTTTACCGCTGATGACGTCGCTCATATAGGCCTACCATATATCTACATAACATGTCACAAAAATCCAGTTCCATTGACGTCATTTATTCTGTAATATTTTGAATAAATGAAGAGAGAAAAATTTGCCTGCCTCCACCAGGATTCGAACCAGGGACCTTTGGGTTACAGTCCAAAGCCAAGGTTTCACATGAAACGTTATGATATGATGCGACCATGCATGTGTTATACCACGATAGAAACGAAGACATTCAAGGTTAAACAATTAGAAGCGTTGTAACAAAATGTAGAAAAATGTATTATTAAAAGTCATTGTTTATAGACTTATGGTTTTATTCAATGGCAGTGAAATACCCCAGTATATATTTTACTTTATATAAGAAAGGGAGAAATACTTGGAACAGTTGCTGTGAGAGTTCCACACAGAACCATAAAGGGTTCCACCAGAGCCATGATTGAAGGCCCGTAAGGGTTCAATTAGAGCCATATTTTTCTAAGAGTGTAGCTATATAGTTTTTTTTTCACTAAACCAGCCTTAACCAGGCCCTGTACCTAATTTCGGTTATGAAATTTATTTAATTTAATTTGTGAATTATCTCGTCTTACGTCAGTATTGTCGTTGTTTTTACCACATATATTACTAAGTTAAGATGAGATGATTTCACATCTTTGACGTCAGTTGATCGATATGGTATAGATGTATGACGTCATGTCACCGTCATTCAATGATGTCACTAAGTGTTTCTATATACAGCAAATTATTACCTTCTGGATCATTGCAAATATCGAGATTGGTATGCAGAACTATAACTGGTGTGGTATCACATGTATATACTTCTAGCCAAATATATATATCTGGGAGAATTTTATTTTGACTGTTTATAATGGTTTCATCCAATGGTAAATAATCATATAATTTGTACTGAAAATATATTTGTGGTGTCAGAATATCTACAAAACATGATCGAATTATTAGGATAGTAAAATAATGTGAATTTGATCATAGTGTAATTGGAAACTTTAACCCGATGGTAACTGATATTTTACCTGCCAATGTTAACCCTGTTGGGATTACAGAATACTAAAAGGGCAAATAACTGACCTTTTCGTCTTAAAATTCGCTTGGGACTTTCACAATGCACGAGAAATATTTATATTCGCGTGTATAGGCTATAAAGTTATACCTTTGATATGTGATGTTATAGTTCAACGTAACTTGAAGGAAGAGAAATGTATATAGGGGCAACCTAACATACTTTTAGCAGTCTTTATGGCGAATAAACTTAATAGTCTGTGTTGAGCCTAAGTAGGCTTATATCCGAGGTCAACTGCATGCAGTACGGTAATTTTTGGGCACCAACTTTTTCATATTTTATGATAAGACGTATGCTCAGAATTACATAGGTTTTATATAGTTCTCAGCTTACAAAATTAATTTTGTAATTAGTTTTCACTAAACATCTTTCAAATGAGTTTAGAAGCTGATAAACAATATACAGGGAATATATATATTAAGGCCTCTGTCTTGTCTCTGGAAGTTTATCTAGAATTAATAAACTTCCCTGTGTCAGTGTTTTTATTTTTAGGAAATATATATATTTTATATATTTTGGTGGCAAATAAATAAAGACTTGAATTTAGTTACATAATCGTTACCGGTAGGCCTAGACTTAACTCACTTGATTAAATGATAGATTAAAGTCAAATGTAAGTTAGACAGTCTATTATTAAGGTTTCCATGCATTAAGGTAAATTATATAGATAGGAATAGGCCTTATGACTTACCGCCTACATTTATAATTTTTATCCGAAAGTCTATGTACAGGTATATGTATATATTCACTTTTTGATTAAAATCAAATCTAAAAAGTTCCCTGTGTTTTGTTGTGCTCATCAAGCCTATATGGGGAACAACAATTACGCCCCTAATCAAGTTTCATATACATTGTATGCAAATGCTGAATTCTGAATTAACTGAAAATTGTTTGTGCGCAGCGAAGATGTGACAGCTGATATGGTTTCATTTCGAAGAGCAGACGATAATAAACATGTCAGCTGCTTGATTGACAGACAGGTGCGCTTTACCTGTCAAACTAGATCAAATAGTTCTCACTAAAATATACAATTCTGAAATAATTTAAACCAATATAAAAGAATGAATAAGTTTAAAATTGGGTTATTGTTCTGAATCCCAGTATGGTATAACTTTGACCTTTTTCTAACTCAGCTTTGGTTATTTGTTACTTTCAAAATGATGACCTAGTTTCTTCAGCTCGCGGAGAGATACAATTTTCCCAGCATGCATTGCTCTAGACGGCATGGCGAAGTGACTGGAGGGAAAGTGCGAGGGTTTGACAAGTTTAGAAACCCGGCTTTAGTTAGGATTTTCTTCTCAGTTTTACTTCTTATTGTTTGGTGAGTTTTAATATTATTCCTAATTTTCGGGATTCATCAGTTTATGGCCACAGAGTGTCGCGTTAGTGCACGTGCAGTGAACTTGGAGGTTTGTTTTGATTTTGGCGAGAAAGCATGGAGGAATGAACTAGATGTACTACATCGTAACTGTTGTGTGCCGAGTCAGTTAGTGTAGCTGCTCTTACTAGAGGGTTAAACGACATCAGCCGACGACTTAAACCACTATATTGTTGCATCTTGTGGATATAAGACTTATTTTCACCATTTTTGCTGTCACTTTAAGTAAGTATAATTTATATTTTTAGTAACTTTCGTTTTCAGATATACGAAGTAATGACAGATAACTGACACCCAAATGAACACAGTGATGTTGACTTCAATAATGCTGTTTTGTAGAAGAAAATAAATACTTTGCTATATTTTCCGATATGATACAGTTGGTAGCACCTGTACCTGGCAGGATATAAGTTGATCCTGATCTTCTGACCTTGTAAACGTTAACCGCAGATTGCGTATAGAGTAAATCTTAATAGGATCACACCTTTATCATTTTCTTTTTGTCCATTATATGTCAGCTATCAATGGTAGGAGTTCTCTCACAGCTCCGGTGGACCATAGGCTTTAGCTTTTCAGTCACGCCATTAAATGAATCTGAGGCACTGACACTTACACCTTTAGAACCCCGCTGAATTGTCCATCCCCTAGACATGGGAACTATTCCGGATATATGTCTCTTCTTCACAATGACTTTAGTGGGTAGTTGGAGACCAGGGGCTAAGCCAGAAATCAAAAGTATGGTGTCCAAAATGGTCATTTTGCTTCACATTTCAAATAACTGGGTGTCCAATTTTGAC
>JAQQZZ010007128.1:0-25538 GCA_030265115.1 Mopalia vespertina
GAAAAGTTTCTTAATATAATTTAATCTCGAGTTGTTACGAGTAACTTACTAACATCTCCAGAGAAGGAAAGACAATTTACATGGTATATAAAGTAGTGATAAATATGTAACAAACAAGATATTTTGCATGGGTTCGGAATAAATCAATCGACAAACAGGTATTTCAGAGATATAGAAATTAACCAATGAATATACCCGCTAAAGAGAATGAGAGTAACGAGCTGTCTGATCAAACGGAAGTTTTGCCTAAACCTGTATAGTCTTTTATAGATTTGGGAAATTCCCTTCAGCTATTATCAACAGGCCTAATTTGTCGTTTACAATAGAATAGTGTTCAACTCATATGGCACAACCTAATGTTGTTTTGTTGTCCATGCATGCATGCTTCTTTAATGTTTTTGTTTTTTTGACAGTCTGACGGTACCGCCTCTCCAGTCCCCACCCTTAATTGCTGTTGTGCTATGACATGATACCGCATTAGGGATGTTTCCATGTTTTTTCTGCCCGCCCCAAATCACCCATGCAATGCGGGTCGGATCGCGTGCATGCAGAGCTTGGATCTGTACTGCTGCTACCAGTGACAGCGCGCAAGTTATCGGCGATCAAATCTAAGAACAGTTCAATACAACTAAATTAAACGATTGAAGTCTTTATTCGTCAATCTATACAAACAAAATCGCTTTTATATAAAATCTCCGGATAAATATCTATATCTATGCACTATTTGCCTGTTTACTATAATATTATATACACAAGCAACAGCCTGACTGCTCATTCTAAATAAACTATAAACCATATCTATATGTTTGTATGCAGATGATGGTCGAAAGGTCTTTATCAAACAGAAATTTGTTTCTTTTTTAGTTTTATATTTGAAACAGAATCGTTTTAAAATATATAATGAAAAGTAATTGTTAATTTAGTTAACAAAATCAAACAAAAAAGAAATAAAAACATAAATAAGAAAGAATTAAAATAAATAAATACATTTATTAATTAATAAAATTTAAAAAAAAAATGGATAAATAAATAATAATAAATGAATGGATGAATGGATGAATGAATAATTCAATAATTACACCAATGAATAAAACTTTTCAGATTAAGGTTTAAAAAAAAGGTTTCATTGCTGTAGATTAAACGGCAATGCGCATGCTTGTTTGTTACAAACATTAATCACACTATATAGCTCACAAACAGATTTTAATGCATGCCACAGCCTATATACCGAATACCAGTGTCAGCCCAAGCTTATACATTTATTTTATCTAAAATAAAAAAAAAAATCATTATGGTATGACTTTAAGTTGAGGGACAGATTTTAATGCCCCTAAATACCGAATGCCTGTTAACACAACTTTTTACATTTTTGTTTTTATCTGTATAATTAATAAAAAAAGATGTTTTCAAAATGGTTTATGAGTTTAAGTTTGAGCCGTAGTGAAAATTCACTATCGACATTTCGACAGTCAAACGGGAATTTTGAAGAAAGGTTGAGTTACAGTATATAGTGAATTGTCGCGTTAATTTATTGACTCTCAACAAATATATCGCCGGTAATTTCCAAACGAAATTTATGTCTTCGCTGTCTATATCCTCCAATGTAGAGGCAGCCCGACTGTTACTGTTGAAGTATCAATTAAATCCGGCGGATCATCGTCGTTTTGTTTGAGTGCGAGTGGCGAAAACTTTCAATAGGGGTCTTTCATGAAAACGTGCTGCCAGCCGACTCCGGGCTAAGTAATAAAGACTAATCCTGTTGAGTTGGTGTCAACAGACAATGATCGCATTTTTAATTGCTATGGTTTAATAGTCCTCCATACATCGGACTCCCCCCTTCTTTTATTTTTCTCCAAGCTTAAAGGTAGATTTTTATACGTGTGCTTTTCTCAACCATGGCAACGAGAACAATCCGACGCATCACTATATGTCTCGGAGCCCTGAAGAAATGCATGGTCGTTTGAAGGCGGGAGATATCTTTTATTACTTTCTATTGCCTATTCTTAACCCTAAGACAAATTTTCCGCCTTGGTGACACTTCAGAAAAGTTATATTTTCCGATGAACTGTAATTTGAGATTGAGTAAGGCCGTCTTTTGTAACAGAATAAAGAAATGACTAGTTTCCAAAGTCTCTATATATCTTTTAAACTGGTTAATTTGATAGAGCCTAATATATATACAATTTAAACAGATAGGTATTCTGTTTTAAATCAAATACACTGCAATTATTATTCAACACATATCATAAAATACAATGTAGAAGATTATTTAAAAATATAAAATATTATCCTAAATATTTCATAAAAGTCAAGAGAAGCATTTTTTAAATATATAGGATGGACTACTTAAATACTTATGTGTGTATACCAATATTAAATGCAGCTACGGGTAACAAATATATAGGCCTACGCGTTGGTGTATATACTACTATATAAATGCTTGAAACAGTTATAATATGTAGGCCTATATATTTTAATTCTATTTGTCTTGCCTCCACCTGGATATAGATTTATATTTGTTGCTGTTATAGTATAAATTCTTTCCACTTAAGAGAGAAAAATCTGTGTAAACAAGCCATTTTAGCATGAACAAAGTTAGATGCGAAACACACCCATGTCTCTATTTTTTTTTTTTTTTTGCTGCAATTGTCGATGTGTAATTATCTTATATAGTGTGTCTTTTGTATTCTTTATTTTGCTCACGGGTAAAAGTTTCGATCCATTTTAGAGAAATCTAGGGCTTTAGATTTTTTTGTGTTCTTGTGGTTAATAGGCTTCATAGAGTATTCTTTGACACCTTCTGGACCTCGTCCACACCTCGGGTTGTAATTAACAAAAGCTTTACCTCGGAATATTATTGATATTTTCTGAGGAATCGCGGGAAGATTTCGATTTTTTTCCTTTCCTTTATTCTTCAAAGAGATCTGACGAAGGCAGCTTGGCTCACTCAACAAACAGGCTTGTAGATTTTAATGAATAAACTTCAGCGCGGCACATTAAAGCCTTGGTCGATATTTACTTATGCATTTCAAGCCATGGGTGTTAATTTATGCAGCACGTGAGAAGCTCAGCCAATCAGAAGCGGCCGTTCTCCCCAGCGGAATGTATTCTCGCCAAAACGTGGGTGGTGAGTAGAGGAGAACGTAGTCAGTGTTATGTCGCTCGAACAGTCAACTACAACTCGTACTTAACTCGACTTTCAAACTCCGATCGAACTGGGAAGTGAATGGTGAGACTATCGCCATGTCTGTGAGTGATCCCAAAGGAACTATACTACGGTGATCAGAAGAAAACGCCGTGCAAAGAGGCGACTTATTTGACGAGGGCTTCTAGCCCTGAACCAAAATGGCGGCCGTGTTGTTGTGCTTTCACGCTTTTGTTGTAGTAGCGGGTTTGAGAGCGGTTTATGCCGTAGATTCTCTCCCGTCGGGCTGTTCAAGCCTCGGCAGCATGATAGATTGTAGCAAAGTTGGCCTTGTGGAACTACCAAAAAGCTTTCCTCCATGGGTTACCATAATGTAAGTACTTGACTGTGTTGTCATTTTGTTTCGCCCCGACGGTAGGGTATCGTAAATGGGACAGCCCGTAAGGTACATCTCTAAGCTTATAGTCTTTAGACAGTCGTGTAGTACTGTGCAAAATATTAGAGAAGGAGCAATGCTAAAGACTTTTGATATCATTGTCTCAAAAAACGTTTAATTTGTTATGTTAAAATATTGTCAAAGCAACCAAAATTTTCAATATATACATGTGTGTATACACAGGGACCTACTGTCATTATTACTGAAATGTCCATACTACATGTACAAGTAAGCCTACATGTTTAACTTACAAACGTGTTGTCATAAGGCCTGTATTATTGTAAAATGCGATTTGGATTAAACTTAATTTGTGTTCAGTTAACCAGCTGCACAATGTAAACCTGCAATATTTTGAAAAGAATTAATATCAGCTGTGTTTTGATGATTATTAATACCCAATCAGTGTGTTTTGAACATTATTAAAATATATATATTAGGACTAACATGACATTTGAGGTGAAGATTAGGAAGTTATTAATTTCAATGAATTATAGATACAAGTTAAAAATTGTACCCATAGGCAATATAATCGATGTAGAGTGAAGACAGTTGCAGTGAAGGTTGAAACACATTTAAACAATAAAAGTGTCCAAGCATGGATCTGTATGTTTGAATACAAATATACCATCGTTGCATCTTGACAATAAGAATTTTTGTCATAATGTAACATTACATGGATTTAAATTGTATTGAATGTCAACTGTGCTAGACAATAAATACGAGACAATATCGTTGGAACATTGAATGTTATATTGTCTTCTGTGACATTGTTTATTGTTGCCTTATTAGCATCTTAGAGATGATATAAAAAAATACCAAAGTAAAAGCTATCGTATTGTGTCCAGGGGCTTAGCCAGAAATTGACTGTTTGTGACACTGAAGAAGGTATTGAAGCACCCTTTTTCGATGTAATTTAATGTAGGGACCAAAGAGAAAATGTTCACTGAGACACACCATTTGTTACATAAAACTGAAGTGATTAGGAGACTCACTTTGTTTGCTGGATAAAAATGGCTCAAATCAAATCTAAAAGATTAGATACAACTTACATTTTTACCTACATAAAACAAAAGCTAGTTACAGTCCTGAAATGTTTAGCAGTACACGTTTGTTCTCTTCTGTCTTTATAGTATACATTTACATACATGCGAGCTTGCCTTCAATCCAGATCTTTAATATTTCAAAAGACATTTAAGCTTAGCACGAAACGCAATGTTAAAAATTGTTTGTGGACTGAATCAAATAACCCATTGGAGTGAATAAGGCTTAAATTGTTTAGGGTTGAGGTAGTACATTTTGACAAATTAAAAATGCAGTGGGTCAGATTGCCTCTTGTGGGCCAGTATATAGTGCTGGGGTCGGTGTTCTGTTACTCCATAAAAATCTTGTTTCGCCTCAGTGCTTGATGACAGTAATACATACTGTGTCGGGGTTTTACGCCTTGCACAAACTCTATTAACCACGTCTGATGAAGGTAGAGAACCCAATTTAATAAAGTAAATGCTGGTCTTTGTACATTAAAGCATCTCGCCACATATAAATGCGTCTTGTAATTTGGATGACAACTGCTCAGGGTTTTGTCCATTTGATATTTGTGTCTTTTTATAGCATTTAATATTGCAGATAAAACCTTTTTAGAGCCTTTTACAATTAGAAAGTGGTTAACGATATTTGAAATGACAGGTCAATTTTGAGCTCCTCTTATACCCTAATGAGGTCCTAATTTGACACTAATACTTGTTGTATGCTGTTACAGAAAGATTTTTCCCTTTCTTAATTTGCATGATTTTTATCTGTTTGTTCTACAATTGGTTATTAAAATGTAAAACATTCTATTTTTTTTGTTTGTCTGGCAAAATACATATTTCATTATGTTGTATTTATTTTGATTAAGCAGAGGTACATGTACACATGTTATGATAGGTTTTTTTGACATATATACATTCTATTTAAAATCAGATTTTTCTTGTGTGTATTCTGTCCTTTTCATATTTTTGATACCAAATGATGTATGCATAGCATACAGAATGTTTTTTTTAAATCTAAAAAGATAAATGTATTTTATTAAACTTGACAATGGAAGTCTTGGTGGGAATGATTCGGAGATTCCATTAATCAATCGGAATAAAAATTTGATTATGGTCAGTCTTTCTTAGTCTGTCACATTTGTGCTGTAACTGTGCTGAACCTATAGACTGGAGTGTGTAAGATAATTATAAAGTTCTTTGATCTAATTAATCGTCAGCTCTGGTATAAATTGTGCTTCAATGATGATATATTGGTTTTCAATGGTACATATAGTGCACAGGTCCCGTACTGTGACTGATGGCACAGGGCCTTTCAGAAGAAAGGAAAACTGGGCTAGTACAGTGAAACCCATAAAGCAGCCACATGTATTTCTACTCTAGCAATTTAGACAGGCTTTCTTCAATACACCACCTCACAGCTGGAATACTACTCAAGCAACATCTCCACTATGAAGGCATGCCTTGGATAACTGGCTCTCCACAGTATTAGTTTCAAATTTGGAAACTGTGAAGGGGTTCAGACCATCCTGGTATCCCACACCAAACACTGTAACTGCTCTACAGCCGGTATCACTATTACCCATGTGCTGGGAGATGGAAGGAAAATCAAGCCTGTGATTCCTTGGCTCCCTGCTTCCAGTGTAAACATCTTCACCTAGATGATGTCAACAGTAGCTTTTGTACGGGCGATGTGTTGACAGGCACTAGAAAAAGAAACAAGCTGAGAATAGTTATGAATAATCTATGCAAAAACGTTCAGCACTGTACAGAAATCTTGTCTTTCCTTTCATTCTCGTTCTAAATGTATGTTCAAAGCATCGAGCAATTAAGCCTTATCCATCATATTAATATGAGGAAATGTGGCCCGAGATGCTTTCTTTGTACAGATAGATATACACTGCATACAAATCATACGAATGAGTGAAGTTCAATGAAGATAGCTAGAAAGAGAAACTATGCCTCAAAAATACAAATAAAAAAACAGGAGAAAAATCTGCTCCCAATATTTCATAGCGGCAAGCCTGCTGTATGTAACACACTATATCAACCTTGCTATAATAATCCAGTGTGTATAGCAGGTTTTGTGACTCTAGCCCCAGGCACTATCAACTCTAGGGAACTTTATGACACTTCTCTCTATTTTAAACAGCTAGATGCTTATACCCTTTAAGCGTTATTATTGTACAGCCCTAGTACACATCAGTCACAACCTTATTAAATTCTCCCCGTACAAAAACGATGAAGTTAAAAATCAATTTGAATGATTTATCTTTTATTATTGCTTTAAAATGCTAATTGTTTTGTTCATGTGTTAGTGTGTTAATTGAAGCTATACAATTTTATTTCTTTATAATATGTTCATTCTAGGACTAAGCTTATGTAAAACACTACTAATGCAAAACATGAAAATTATAGCAATTTGTTTTACTGTTGGGTTTCTAATTATATTACAATTTTAATTCTTTTTGATTTAAAATATACATAGACTTTTACAAAGTTTGTATCTCAGATGACCTTTTATAAAACTTGAATTCATATGTACTATTTGTAGTACATTTTGTTTACGATAAAAAATAAGTAAAGAAAAGAATAAGAATTATTTGTAGTACATTTTTCAACAGACTTGCTGCATGCAAAAATTATTCAGTTATCCATTTTAAATGATTTAATGGAATTTAAACAATTTCAAAGTTGATTTCTGGAAGAACTAAGACACAGAAATGAAGGATTACATGTTCATATAGCTGACCAGTTGTACAGTTGTTAAATGTGAATGTAGATTGTAAGTGAATGGACGTTGATATATTATAGCACCTGATATTAGGCTGTGTTGGAGGGGGTGAACTCCTGGTGCAGGCTGGCACCTGAGACTCAGTAGGACATGTTTAAAGGTCAGGGAAACTGCTTGCACCCTGTTCCTAGAGCCCTTCTGTAGTGTAGTCTAAACACAACCCGATTTAACACGGGCACTCCAAAGCTCTGAGATTAGTCCACCTTTAGAAATCGGCACAGACAAGGAAAGGTGTCAGGGCCCTGTCTAAATCTTACCTGATTACCCCTCAGCCCTGCACACAGATAGTCCTCTTTTAAGAAACCACACCTATAAGCCGTTTACTTCACAGTCAGTGTTACTTTTTCAAGTGTTTTCAAATTATTCAAATATATGAAATTATCCACACCACTTTGAGTTTATAAATTGCGTAAGCTTACATAGGGATTAAACTAGTAACTTTCTTGAGTACCTTATACTAAAAATTCAATTTTTTATTTACCAAAATTGAATAAAATTACAAGTTGACTGCCTATTTATGTCAAATATTGTGTACCTAAATTGGGTCTTTTGCAAAATGCTCTGATTAAAATTGGATTTTAATAAAATATTGTATTATTTTTGTTGAAATGGGAGATGTTGAATTTTTATCAGCTTAAATAGATGTTTTATTGAAAAGATTTGGTGGAGGGGATAATCATATTAGGCCCCTGAAAACTACTATCAATCCCTATAATTGCTTATCAATTATTTTGACCACCTCCAATTCTATTTAATTGTTAATTATATTATGATTACTTTTAATTATTCAGAGATCTGCAGTCGAATGGTATTTCAAGAATTCCAGATGATGCATTCAAGGGACTATTCTTGTTAGAACAGCTGTAAGTATTTTCTCAATCTCTCTCTGGGTGCAACACGTTCTTTTCAGAGCTGCTCCTTTATTAAGCAGAAGTTAGCTCCCAATAAACCCACAAGTTGGCTTTTCTGGATTTAGACCTAGGAAGTGTTATATCTGCGACCGCCATGTTTATTTGTATTGGAGCTGGACAAGGGGTTTGTTAGGGTGCACACATTTCACTGCCACATGTAAAAAATGGGCTATGAACTCTGCTCCTTGGACGAAATCCTCTCTGTTTAAAAACTTCTCCCGGCTTCCTTATACATTCCTCACACCTCTGTGTTAAACACAAGCTGGATACAGGGGTGAAGTTTGAATTCACAGGCATGTATACATATGTAACTGTGAACATGTATCTCTATTCTAACTAATGTTATCACATAAGACGTCAATTAAGATTTTTAAAAGTGAAAGTCTTAGCACATTTTGATTCCGTTTCACTTGTAAACTGCAGCAAAGTCTTTTGACTACTATATTTCGGATACGATGTAAATTTTACTAAATTTTTTTAATATATATTTTATATTAACATCCATATTAAATTCAGTATCGACTTGAAACGGAATAATTTAATGGTCTGTACTGTAGTACATGTAGTACATGTAGTCTGGTTTATCAGTTAGCTTTTTCCCAAAGGGTTAAAATGCTATAGCATTTCACCTGCCACAAAGCCTCGCCACTGAAAGGCCTTGTTTTGAGGCAGAAGTAAGAAACAGTTGAGAAAACACGGTGTCGAGTAGAAAGGGCGTAGAGAAGCATTCCGCAGCATTAGTGGCATCATCAGTAAATGCTAACAGTTGTAAGCAGATCTAAGCTACGGTTTATGCCTGTGTTTAATTTACTTTGTCAGTCTATAACTGTCTGTTATAGCACAGCAAGTAGTCAGAATAGTTATTCCTGTGTTTAATTGAGTTTCCTAACCCATCAGAAGTATCACAATAAGTTGTCAATCCTTGTTAAATCAAAAGGTACTTGTACAAGCTCCATGTAACTTCAGAAATCAGCTGACAGCATGTGAAATGTACATTGTCATTCTTGATATTAGCTGTGGTGTTTTGATAGTTCCCATAGGATGCAGTTTGTAGCCATTAAATCGTGCTACATGTACATAGTACATACTCGCTTTGTTTCCCGTAAGCTGCACTGGCTTTGCATGTTTGTAACACATTGTAGACATAAAGTTTGATCTACATATATTTTAAATTTTTAAATTTCACGCTGAAAGACAGGTAAAACATTACAAGGTGCTTAAGAAATTTAAAAAAAAGGAGCATAAAACACCAAATCAATGTGTGTAGTCAGGACATGTTAGAATGTCGATTTTATGTATTTTTATCTGCAGAATAACTCTCAAAAGTAAATAAATATCTATCTCTAGTGACATTTTGAGTCCTGTAAAGGTGAGTTAAATTATCACCTGAACTGATTAGTAGCTCTTGGCAGGTGTGCACATGCTGATAAAGCAGGAGTACGACGTTAAACCCCAAATGAAACAAACCAACAAACAAGATAAAGCAGGTATTAAAGAGACTGCCTACTCGAGGAGGTTAAGCAGCCCAAAACGACACACACCAAAAAAAAAAAAAGTACCTACATGTCCATTGGCCTTATTACAGGTACTGCTCATCTCTGGATGCAGTTATAAAATTAATCATATTAATAAATGTTTATATTTGTGAAAAATAAGTTTCCGTGCTTTGATACACATGAAGCAGAATTAAAAAAAAAAAAATAAGGAAAGATTTATTCAAATATTCAATGCATTGTATTCAGTCTCTGTGTCCCTCAGGTCAAAAGACAACTTGTTTAGCTTTTAGTACTACAGGTTCTATGAAAGATATATCGCTATCTTGTTGTGAAAATAGCAAATGCTTTATTGAAGAAAATTTATTTTTAATAACAAAATATTACCACCCCTGTATCTTTTATCTTCGGATAAAGCATTACAATTAGAGAACTTATGAAAGGCTAATATTTCACAGGACACAAAGTAAACGTGCATGTGTAATAATGAAAAGCCACAGGCATTTTATTGTCAGGTCTCTGTTTTAGATTGCCCCATGTGCTTGTTAGATATTTTCTCTTTGTTTAAAATATTTCACAATATGAAATGTATATAAAATTAATATTTCAATGGATAGTATACACGTGTTTGGGAGTCTAGGGAGAAAAACAAAGCAGTGTATGCTGTTGTTTTCATGAATCCCACACTGCATGAGACTTTCCATTCCCATTGAATTGGTCCTGGCTTGATCTACCTGAGTGTCAGGGCTAAACTTTGACAGAGTGTGATAATCCAGTATTAATGGTTGATATATCACCTATCCAAGCTACCTGCAGTGTAATGGAATTAACACGGAGTAATGCTGTTTTAATATGATTGGAAGATTTTCTGGTTTCATTAGGATTCTATTGTGTCATAAGGTAGGCACCTTGAATGGGGTTTAATTCCCTATTATTAACCACAACAGGTGGTCAATTAAGCCCCCACCAGGTATTTAGTTTTAGTTCAGGTCAAAGGGTTTACCTTCTGTGGATTTAGGGGCAAAGGAAGGTAAATGACTGAGTTAAGTGGATTACAATGCCAATGTGGTCCTGGAATTGTGTACCTGTAATTACCTAATCAGTTTCTCCTGTTCAGGTGATATGATTCACAGATAAATAAATCCAGGTCAAATTAAATATACCAAAACTTCAACCTATCTGAGAATCGGAATGAGTATTAAAGCATACAAAGTAAATAGTCTCCTTATTTATAATTTCAAACTTTGGTGATTAATATTTGTATAACTGATATACTGAATTATTTGTTTAAGAAAATGCAACTTTCACATGACCATGAAGTGAAGTCTTGGTTTTACAACTTTGTTCCAGGCTGTGTATTAAGTTATTTTATCCTTTGATTAGAGCCATTAGACTTGTCTTCCAAAATGAAAATTAAAATAACAATGTTACAAATGAATGATCCTATATATACTGGCTACTTGGAAGTATGGGTCAGGTTTCATAGTGTAGAGAGTATTTTATTTGACTGTGTTGAAACAGATACATTAGGTACTACTTAAAGTTCTTGGGGATCTCGGACTCGACCACATACATACATTCATGAAAAATATATATAAGTGTTTGTTGGAGTTTTGTGTGAAGACAGTGGGATGAGTTCTGACTATACATGGGAGTTGTAGACTGAATGGGGACTTGTTAAAGGGAGGTGACAGTATGGGGCTGGTTGGCGACATTTGACAGTCAGTCTCTTTTTTCCTGACAGGCCCACTTGAGACGTGTGAAGTGCGGACCGTCTCTGCTCCAATCCCAATCTCTTTCTTACCTGGTCGGCCTTAGCAATATTAAAATGCATCAGGTTTCTCTCCTCTATTTTCTATTCCCTACGGACACTACTTGAGAAGGAGTCTTCTTGAGAAATAAAGAGTTCACAATACAAACTGGGGCTAATCCCTCGAGAAGCGGCTCATTAAAAAATCTCCAATTCATTTCACGGAGATGTCTCAGCTTAGTGAATTGTCAACACAATTTTGGATTTAGACTATATAGATATAGCCAGCCCCAGTTCACAATATACATATAAAGTGATAAAACACAAAGAGAAATGTGTCAGGCAGGGTGTGAATCTATCTCTACCTGTAAATATAGATCTATGTAAAATAAATTAATTTCGCTATTAAAGTAGGACTGTTGACATGAAACATGTTTTATAACTTATGTATATTTCATACATTATTTGGATTTGGTATTTAATTTAATTAAAGTATATAGTTATTTTGTTCTCTACATCTACATGAATAACCAGGCCCTTTCATTTCAATCCTGGTGGAGCCAATTAAGTTTCCTTTCTCTGCGATAAAAATTTTAAAAGGTCTTCAATACAATAGAGCCCGCGGCCGTGGCTTAGTGGATAACATGTGTGCTTAGTAATCTTTCTTCGATGTACCATTCACGGGATCGAGTCGGTCTGTTGACTATCAGGTATATGAGTGAGTCACATGGTCTGGTTTTGGCAATCGCATGGGTGGTTTTTAAAAGGTTTTCTCTTGGTTTTCCATTGTAATTAGGCAAGAACAGTATGAAGTGGACATTCTGTCATCATATAAATAAAATACCTTTTAGTTCGAGGTTAAAGCCCAATCAAACAAACGAACCAACAAACAAATCAATCGATACAATAGATCAGTCACTTAACTGACAACAGGAGCTGAGCTTTTTCTGTTGCCATTGGGGCTCTCAGAGCTTAAGGGCAACATGTAGCCCATCTATGGTGTCTTTGTATTGCGTCTGGACTGTGATTGTCCTGTCTTACAAGTGTTTGTTGCCTGCAGCGTCAAAAGTGATTTCCTCCACCCAATGGGCTGGCATGGCATGGTACATGTATGAATGAAAAATACTTAAGTATGGCCTGAAACCACAATCAAGGCTTTATAGAAGTTAAATTGCTAAATTTAATATTTTCTCACCAATATTGAAAAAAAAATGTCCTAATATTTAATGAATATTTAGGGCAAAACTGGATAATTTGGTTCAATCTATGGGCAGCTTGAGCTAGAATGTAAGCAGCCTGTAGATTTGAAGGTTATCAACCCTGAATCAGTCAAACAGACCTAGAGCATTTTATACATGTAGGAAATAAGATTACTGTAAGGAAAGTGGGTGGCCGTTTGGGATGGGAACAATCAGACTGTTCAGGATATTACTATTAGTTAATAACTGCTGGTATGTCTAAGCTTCTATCAATGATTAGTTTCACCAACACTTATACAACAGTTTTAATATTCATGTCAATTATATGTAACAGTATTTTTGCTTTTGTTACACAAGATTGTACCAGTACTTGTTCTAAATTTATTTATTTATTTTTTAAGCTTTGACATTACAATCTGAATTCGAAAGGACACACAGGTGTGTAACACCTATATAAAGTGACCCCCATAGATCATAGATCAAAAAAGAGCACTATCATCATTTATTATGGTAAATTTAAAATTTTAACACAAGAAAATTAATTATAAATCAAAAAATGTTAGAACGTACAACATGGAGCTGATAGGACTGCTTGCATATCAATTGATTTTTAGCCCAGCCTTTCATAAATGTTGGAAGTGAAACAATCCAGTTTAGTTTCCAATTACTGAAAAAATTAATTGTGCATTTAGTACATGTATGATTTTTGTTAAAATTTGTTTTAAGACAAGTAAATTGATGAGAAATTGGGAACCAGGAAGAATGTACATGTAGCAGGGTGTTCATAAACGAGCATTTTTTTGGACAGATTTGTAAAATAAACAACCAAATGCAGCTGTTAGTTGAACTCTTTCCACAACAGCTGATGTTAACTGAGTGAAGATGTTATTAAGGCTAAACTAAACAAAAGCGAATTTAGCTTAAGGTGAGAAGTTTTACTGATGATATTTTATTTTATTTTTTCTCGCTTTTTTCCCTGTACATCTTGGGTGGTATGTGGCTGTGTGTTTTCGTCTCTCCATATGTTTAGTGTGTATTCACTTCACACCTGGACGCCAGACAACTTGGTAAAATGTCATATCAAATGCCAGTTCTTCACAAGGATGATAGAATTCCCTGTCTAAAACTCATAAAATATGGCCTGATTGCTTTTCTCCCAGGCCTTTTACATAACGACAGATGTGGACAAATTGGGTGTTCTCTTTCGTCTCCATTTCGCTGTCATCCCCTGTTAATTCATTTTATCACATTGCTTTTGTTCACACGTAACAATGTCTCCTCTCAAAGCTTAGAATACATTCTAAAAACTTTTTTTTTTTGCGGGTTAAATTTAACCGTAACAAACATTTACTAAGATGTAGGTATTTTTAACGACTGTGTTGGTAAAGTTCTTGTGCAACAAGAAATTGCAATAATCATGGAAGAAGTTTCATATATCATATGTGTATTTAAAGTTTGTAGTGAGATATTTATATTTGACAAGCTACCAGAAATGCTTTTCTGTCTCAGGCGGAATTAATGGATTCTATAGGTCTTGTTTAATTGTGTAATTTTGAAATTTCATAATTTTTAAAGACTGGATTTATCAGTTTTGTTTTATCAGTGTAGGTGAAATATCAAAGTTTGACTAGTCGGTATAATGCTGAAATGCATGTCTTGAATGTATGCATGGATATAGTTTGTATTATTAGGATATACTTTTAGGTCAATCCTCCGGTGCATGTACATGTACCAAAGTTAATACACACAGTCCTGTGTGTTCGAGGTGCAAAAGCAAAGTGTGTGATTTCTACAGCCTTAACTAGTTCTCTTCACTGGGCTTTCTGGCGCTCCTTGTGCTGTGAGCCCAACTGGCTACACTGTCAGTCCGCTTAAGAGCTTTTTATTTGAACAGTGAAATTTGATTTGCCATGTAGAGGGTATTGAGCTCCGCCACAGGTGTGAGAGTCTTAATGCTAGCCCAGGTGAGAATTTTAAAGAGAAGGAACCTCTGGAGAACAGCCAAGTTTTGTGTTAGTGCTGTTCCAAAATACCCCCTCCACTCTCCCCACTTTATCAAGACACATGTCCAGCTCATGACACTAGTGCATGTACGATTAAAATGTTCAGGTACATATCGGTGTCCTTCTGATCAGATGCATGCGAGAAAAGATCTTAACTAAAAGTTATACCTCTACATATGTTCTCTAAAAGTATAAACCCTTTAAAATAACCCACGAATAAAGAGATGGAACTCTTCTGAACTGGAGGTGGCTTAAGAGTAATGCTGATACTCTATTTCTATTTTGCTTTGATCCTTGATTCACAGACCAATCAAATCCGTTGCGGAGACCTGTTGATAAGACAGTCTTAGCACGGCAATCATACAAGAGACCATTGCTATTCAGCCAGAATAAAGGGGTCACAGGGGGCCTGATAGTTTCTTTATGTGACTGGTGTATACAGTGAAAAAAGGGTCAGAGTAAAGGGCAGAGCTTGTAACATGTTGGTGAACTCTGTCTAGAAGCCTGGCTAACTGTTTCTTTGTCCAGCCACCATATCAAGCACTATTCACAACTCCCCGTCTAATTAAAATGGAAATCTCCTCTGTGTTAAATTGTGTTCGCTCTACAGATTGTAATGAAATCCAAACCTACTCGACCCTCTCCCATTGGACAGCCTTTCTACCTCCTCATTACCTAACTTTACTTTCACCTAGAAGGGGGAAAAAAAAACTAGACTTCAGTAGTAGACTCTGGAAAAAAACTCCCCAAAAACTTTTACAACATTATTACATATTAAATAGTGTAATTCCAAACACAGAAAGCTATATCATTACTCAACAAACACAATTGTTAGAATATTGTGATAAATCGATCGTTTGGTAAATTAACATCCCTGTTTAACAGTTAAATTTAGCGCCATGGGGTTTTATTCCCACCATTGAATACTTATATATCGTTATCTTGTATACTACTTATATTATGCTAGGTGAATAAATCAGATAAAACAATCCAATCAACATCCATAATAAACATCTTTTTAATCGTTAAATGGTCACCTATGTTTTAACAGAGATGGGAAGAGGGTTGGGAGGGAGCTTCCTGTTGCCCTAGAGCTTTCAGAGCTAAGGGGCAACATGTATTACTTCCTGTGATTGTCCTGTATTTGTCCTGTCTGGTCTTTCTTTGTTACCAGTGGTGTCTAGGGTGGTTTCCTTCACCCATTGTACTGGCACGCCGTCATGTGAGTGAAATTACCTTAAGTACGGCATTAAACCCCAATCAAACAAGAGAGTTAGTCTTTTTAAGCAAATCCTACATGTTAAACTTAAGTTCATACTGATCTCTTGATGTTCTGAGAACTAGGAACTGGAAAGTCCATAAGATTGGACTCCTCTCTCTCTGTTGGCCCCCTTGAACTGATCTGCTGCAGGAACTCAATTACTGTAGCAGATGTTGTCCACAGCTGTGAATATCCTCACCCCTGTAGGATTGAGCTGTGATTCTCAGAAGAGATTAATCATGACAGGATCAGTACTCAATAGATAATCAGGCCGTAACATCCTGACTTACCCTCACACAAAACTAACTTTCTTAAACATTTCTTGGGTAAAATGTCCAGTTTCTCCCCAATGTATAAGATCACAATTTTTTCTCCAAAGGCCCTTGCATTCTTTTCAAAATTTCTTTCCAAGACATTGGGTTTCACTCAAACCACGGTTGCATGACTTCCATATTTTTTTTAAAAAATTGGATCTTTTTAAAAATTTGTTTAAGAGTTTGCATGAAACCAACCTTACAGAAAGTCGTATTAAAAAAAAAAGATGATGTGTACAAATACTTGTTTTGATCTTCCATTGAACTGTCTAAGAAAAAAAGAATCAAACGCATAAGTTTAAAAGAAACTTTACTTTCCATCAAACTTAATATTACATACATGTACATTTCAATACAAGAATGATCAAGACTGGTTTACTTCATATGAGTGAAAAAACTTTAAGTATGGCGTTAAACCCCAATCAAACAATCAATAGAAGAATGTTCATGCACAATGTGTTTGTCTATATCTCCATGCTTTATTATAGCTTTTAATACTCTAAGTCTATTTTTCTCGTGCACCATGAAATTGGTGTTAAAAATCATACCTTAGTCGCCATGGAATCCTGTTTTTCCGTAGCATTTTCCTTCTCTCAAAGGCAGTGTTTATAAAATAGGGTTGAGAGAAAGTCAGTCTGTCGTGTGACTTATTGAAATGTTAACAAATACATGGGTTAGTGTGTGTTGTAGATGTGTTTTTGTTGATGGGTTGTTCTAGATAAATGCTTGATCTTAAAGTCGCTACAGCTTACAGAACTCATTTATCCTTAACACTCTAACTGACTTACAACCAGCTATGCCCACCAACTACATGTACTGCTTCCTCAGATACTCGTACCAATGTGCTCCTAAAAATTCTACTTTTGGTTTGTGTTTTTCAATTTATTTCCAGATTTTTTACTTAACCAACAAATGTGTTAACTACAGCAGTTACTAATGTATTGGCAAATTGTAACTCAACCCAAAAAATTAAATTAAATTTAGGAACCTAATGATTTTACGCAGAAAGAATAATCTATTACATGTATACTACATGTATATATATCACATGTTGATAAATTTTGATTTTAATCTGCACAAAGCGTCAATCTAAATTTTTAATTTAATAAATTATGGACATTCATAAAGTAGTCGGTTTTGTGAAGGAACTTCTTTCACATTCAAGAAAAAATACAAATTTTAGAGAGCCGCCACCTCTTAGGCATATGTTGTGTTGAAGTTTTGTGTATAAATATACATATATTTTTCTGGGTGAGTGTTTTGGGGTACATCTGGTTGGCATTAGTTATACAGTATGACCCCAACTCTATAAGGAATATATTCCAAGTCAGCCGGGTTGTGTTGGAATGTCACAAACAACACAGGTCAGTTATTTTGTAACAGTTCCAACCAAAGATCTGCCAACACTTTTCTGAAAGTGTACGTTTAATCTACACTCTATTTGTCAATGTTGGATGAGCCAGCTTTATTCTAAGATACAGGAGACCAAAACAGCCATATGTTTTTGGCTTGGCATGCTTGTACATTATGGTAACTCCACTGTTTTTCAATGAAAGGGTTGATCTGAGCAAGTTAAGTGCGTACATTTAATTAAAACCAGTGGCCAACTGGACTTCTTTTTTATATATAAAAAATAGATTTTCTGTGATTTTTTCCTCAGAAGATAATTTTATTTCCATGTGTGCTTATTAACTTTATTATTAGTAGTGTAATTAACAAGGGAAAAAATGGAGCAAACATAAGCATTTACACTGTGCCATGTGGACTAGATGCTAGGTTGCAACATGGCTTTACTTCCACTTTCTAAAAGACCTAGCCGTCAGTCTCTCCATTATTAAATACAAAAGAGTAGTTTGAGATAAAATCTATACGAATGAACACTCAAAAGCATCATTGAATTTAAAAGCGGCAAACACTAAACAGATTATTCAATTGACATTATTATATAATAAGCTTAAAAGTACAGAGTTTTTGATTGTGTTCAGTAAAGTTTTGTAAACAACAAAATACAGACTCCAAAAAAATAATAAAACTCATTTCTTTCAAATTTTTTATCAATATGTATGTCGTTTTCAATTCAATTTTTTAAACCCCTAATTTTATCTTGGGGGAAATTCCTGGAATTTTATTACATGTATATCTGGTTGAAGCCTGTGCTGGTTTTGGATACAGCAGGACAATACAAATGATATAAGTAGATAAATTATCATATTTATGCTTGTCTATTCAGCCCATTATTTGTTGCATATTTTTTTGGCGGGCAATATGATACCAAACTGAATGATATGAACTGTATTGTAGAGGTAACAGGTCTCGGATTGATTTTTAGAGGACAGGTTGACTTTCATGCGTAATTATAATCTCCCTATATGATGGATATGTCGTTGTTTAATAAGGTTGCCTAAACTTGAGGACTGGCCATAGTGTCCAGACATATCTAGGTCAAGTCTAGCTAAATCTCACCTAGATGGGATAAATGTCAACAGCCTAATTATTTGAAAGTTTTATTTCTGGAATTTCTTGCAACAATGTTTAGGGTTGAAAACATTTTTTTTAAATGGAGCTTAAAGCTCTGTAAATTGACATATTTTTACATTATATTGCACCATCTACAGAGTCCAATGCTTGTCTTTTATCTAGTCATCGTTAATAAAATGTCAGTTACGTGGCTGGTGGTTTCTGTGTGCTGTTGGAGGGAGCTTCTTGTTGCCCTGGTGCTTTTGTGATTAATCTGAGTTGTCTATGTTTGTTGCCAGTGGTGTTAGGGATGGTGTCCTCCGTGCATTAAGTACAGCGTTAAGCCCCAATCAAGCAAACAAGCTAGTGGTGCTGTTGAGGAGAACGGACAGAACAGGGTTTCCCCATGGTTATGCAAAGTAAATTAAGAAGGAGGACCGATTTATAGGTTTCCCAAATTGTTTACAGTCTTCGTCTAAATTTGTATTCTGCTACTGATTTTTCACAAATTTTGTCATCCAATAGTAAATGAAGATTGTATTTTAAAGCAATTTTGCTTTATGTTTCACAAAGGCTCATTTATGTATTTAAAAAATCAGCAAACCAGGGGAAAATACAAATGTTAGGTTATCCCACAAAATTTTAGAGGACCTATTTTAAGGTTATGCCAGAAAAGGTTACAGCACAGGCCAGTAATGGACACATACATGTCACATGTAAGCCACCATATGAGTGAAGTAACCATAAGTATTGCATACAAGTCTTTACTCTTATCAGTTAGACAAAAACCAGTTAATGTTTTGGTTTATCAGATTATTAGAGTGATCACAATACTCTCTGGATCACAAAGCCTGGTCTGTTTCACACCAGACCAAGTCAACATTTTGTTTTTTACTCAGATACTTCTCAACATCTATAACCATTTACAAGTCAGCCAGAGGTGATCCGTGAAAGCAATACCATAGTTAAAACACTGGGACAGCTATATTGTTAGTGTCATTATTCAGTATAAATTGTCCTCTCAATTTAGCCTGGGGATATTTCCCTGATTTTACTATAAACATACCAGTATATTTGAACACACTTCAATAAGTATAACCAACACCAAGAGGAGCTATAAGATTTCTAATTATTTGTGAAAGGAATATCCTATATCTTTGAATAAAATACCTGGAGAAAAGTTTGTGAGCCTCCAACATGTATTTCTAAAAAGTTAAACACACAAGGGTAGAAATTTATATTTATTTTCAGGACAGGTAAAAATAAAACTTCTCTTGTACAGGTTCACAGCATTTAGCATTGTATCAAATAGTCAGAAGGACAAAGTTTTCAAAATGGTTGAGAAATACATGTACCTTCAACATTTCCAGTCAGGATTGTTGATTTATAATTCAAACCGTTGAATCCTCTCGTGTTGTAGAAAAATGATCAGATACAAGTTTCTGACTAGGTTTTATCCTAGAGTTGTTCCTCTTGCATTTGGATTTAGGATTCTTTTCCCTGTATTAAATTAAGACATTAAATTAATTTTTATTACCATAATTAGTATTGCAGAAGTTTTATAGATATTTCTGCTAATTTTCACACCAGTACATTTAATATTAAACTGGATAATCTTAATATATAAGTACAGCATATATTCTGTAACATTTTTTAAAATAAATTTAAGAAACTTTTCATTTTTTTGTTAAAAAAAGTTGCATTTCAGCTATAAAACTTCCAACTAGTTTGATTCAAAATTGACAGCTCTAAGCTGTGTGGGAAATTTTTATTGAGAAATTCCAGAATAGAATAACAGAATTATGACGGGGAATAGAAGTGGGAAATATTGGACTTAATGTGAGTAACCAGGGGACTGAATCGAAATCTTCCTAATGAAGCCTCCAATTGTGTACACAAATTAAAACAACAGAAATTAGATTACCAATTGTCTTTAATTTGTGCGCGTCTTGCTGGGTTCTCCTGTCAGTTTTGATCCCCTCAGACCCTGACTATGACAAGACGGGAAATAAATTGATTTTCTTGAGAGGCTGATAAGAATTCGAGGGCCAAGAAAAACGGACGAAATGCTGGAACTCCTTCGAAGAATTTACATCAGTCGTGAGATCAACACGAATTATGAGGCAAGAAAAGTGGATAAGTTGTTTCTACTGGGGCTGAAATAGCAGCTCTGTTGTTATTCAATTTCTCTGTCCTTAAAGCTTCACCGACTCATCTTTATGCAACGTCTATGTAGATATATAGGATTTGACAGGCGCATAATGCCAAGTAACGAATAGATGTCTTCGGATAAATAACAGCCAGAGTTAATTTACTTTTCAGCAATAGAAATGCTGGACATGATTGGATTGGCCTATCCATAAATTTTTGTCATGCTGCTTTTGAAAAATTACCATGAACGACAGCTTGGCAATGGGGGAAATTGAAGAGTTAAGAGGGTGGGGGATTTATTATCATTCGTTTTCATATTAATAGCTGTGACCGAACACAGACAGCAAAAACAGCTCCTGTTGATACAGGATATGGAAAATACCAAACCCAGTTGTAGTCCAAAAATTAAGAGAGGATGAGATTGATTGAATGGTATTTGATGCTTGGCACTAACTAATATAATGGATTTTTCCAGAATCCAAGTTTCGCTCTCTGAAAATACAAATTTTAAGAGTTTTTAATTTGCCAATAATCTCCAATTTCAAAAAGAATGTTACATTTACAATTCATCTCTATAAAACCATAATAACACAATGGGACCATACTAACACAACGATAAAAAAAGAACGGTCTGCTCCCTTTGAAAATTAATGTTCCGCCAGTATGAAAATTAAAAAGTAACCTTGTAATAAAATGATAATAAAAAAAAATTGTATTCTCCATGACAGTGTTGAAATTAGAAGATGTTTGAGGAGTTAGCTGTGAACTCAGCTGCTGAATGTTATCACTAGAGAATCTGATTGGGGTGGCTGAATTGATGTTAGGACAAGCTGTCACACTGAGACTGCTGGTCAAGACTTCATCTTAGTTTATCACACAAAACCCCTCTGATAACAGTTGAACAGGAAGAAATCTGATCCTCTATAATGAATCCATCCTTTATGGTGTATCAAGCTTTTGTACAGGCCTTCTCTGCCGTCTTAATGACACACATGGGCAATGATCTATGGATGTCACACATTGTATTTAACATACAAACCTGGTACATGGATTTTCATTTTGAGCATACTGGTTGACAGGAACATTTTCTGGGTTTTGATTCCCTCTTCACACAAGAGATGGAAATAAATTTAACAGTATTCTAATCTAAACAAATTCAAAAATTTGGTTAAAGATACATGTATATACATTTATGCTTGTATTAGATTAGATTGTGTCTTGGAAGAGGCTTCCTGTTGGCCTGGTGCCCTCTGGCTATGAGCAGTTTGCTTCGAGTGTAACAATAATGTTTTTATTTAGCACTGGGGGGAAATTAACTTTCCAATTTTTGATGTTTTTGTTTGTGTCAATTATTGTTGGAATATATCACTATCATAAAGTGACATGCCTTTGAGCATGGTGTAAAACACCAATCAATGCTGTTGCCCTTAAGCTATCAGGGGTGAGGGGCAACACGCAACGGGTCTGTTTGATATATATCATTTTATTGTAACATATGAGTAAAAGAAAAAGGTTTTGACAAGGCTTGCAACAGAGTGCATGGTACTCTTTAAACAGTTGGATTTTTAAAAAAAAAAACATGACTTTTTTTCACAAAACCTTGATTTAAAAAAAAAATGAAAGTGTATTTGTACACTATACTGATTCCACATGCTGGACAAGGTACCTACATTTATATCAATGGCCTGCACATTTTTTATTTTAGGTGATGAACACATGTATATATATTTATAACTAAAACTTACCCATCTGCATTCTGCAACACGTGAAAACAACATTTATTAGAAAAAAGTTTACAAAGCAACAAGTTATTTTCAAAATGCTTCAGAGGATATGAACTTTTTGTTTTTTCTTACATAATGTTGATGAAGGCACGTGCTAACACTTATTGCTCATAACTTACTGGCGTGAAACTTTTTCTCTGAACACATGTGGACTGACAATTTCTTATGAAGCAATTTTATTTCTAAGAGGAGATACGTTAATGGTATGTTTGTGAAGCCCTGGTTAAAAAAAGTGTGAAGATCAAGAAAGTTTCTATACAGATTTCATGTCAGTTATTGGCCGTTTAAGTTGAGGGAGACGGCATTTGTATTGTTTTTTGACATTTTACACTCCGATTAAGATATAATGTACTTGCATTAAATATCCAGGTCGTTTGTTACATGTAATCAAATAATTTAAAATAAGATTTATATGTACATGTACATGCAATTGTCCAACCTTAATAGACTGTACAGACTGCCGGCTGTTTTTGCCATGATTCTTCTCAGTATATTAGTGAGTCACACGATGTGGCTCCAGAAATTGCAAAGGTGTTTATCATGAGGTTTCCTCTTGGTTTTCCACCATATTTTATAAGCAAGGAACAGTGTGAAATGAAATGCGTTGTCATTTAAGTGAAATACCCTTGAGTACATGTATTAACGTTAAACCCCAGTTTTCAACCATTCATCTTATACTTGAACTACCTTTAACAATCAACATCAATTTAATGGACATTTACCAAGTTCTATTATCATTGTGCTGTTAGCTACCCTCCTGGTTAAGGGTAGTGTGTACCAAAACTTGTCATGTTGTCTGTACTTGGCATAAGAGGAGCATTAATTTTCCAACATGGTAAAACACTTCATTTTTTTATGGTTGTCCAGGGTTTGAAAGATGGGAAAATATTTTGATCGTTTATTTTAAAATCAAGCTTTGAATTTATCAGTTAATGGTATTTTCATAACATAGAAAAGCAAAACAAATGTTGATCAGTTGTGGTCAGATTTTGATCGATAATCACTGATCACCGACTCTTATTTCCATCCCTGGTTAAGCCATATTGGCTCGGGAGTAGATTGAGGTACATGTATATTGGTCACATACCCTTCAGCATGGTGGCAAACACCATTTAATAAATCGTTATTGGCTAAATGATTTCAGGCAATGCTTTTAACCACACTACAAAGTATATGAAAATCAGAAATTGAAAGTGAGCGAGTCTGTGTACTACGGACCACTGTACATGTAGGACAGGTTGGTCTTGTTGAGAACGACCGCGTGAAATTAAAGTTGTTTGAGGGTCAGAATGGTGAGGTTGTTTCAATTTACCAACTCTCAGGTCTGTGTTTCAATCAACAATTCAAACAAGAGCCTCTAGGGGGCTGATCAGTGACTGTCCATTGGTGGCTGCATGCTCCGTACACACTGCCGCCATGACACTATGACTTGCCCCACTACTTGCAATAGAAACATCCTAATAACTGAAAGGAAAAAATAATGTGTGGTGTTGATGGAGTAGTGAATTATATACTTAAAGTACATGTAAGACATCGTTCTACATGTATACGCAACAAGGTATATACTTGAACAAGTACAAAACCATATTATTTGGCGTTTCAGTTGATTTGTGATAATTTGTCTTAAATGAAAGGAATGAGAATTTAGTTTTAAATTCTTTTACTCTAGTTTCCTTTTGTGCAGAAGTTGAAACCAAAGCTTTAGATCCCAAAGTGTGTCGACTCCATCTATATAGTCAAAACAACCTGAAGTTTCCTGTACTTAAATACATGTACAGGCCTTACATTGCTGGACAAAGCCCTTACAATATCTGAGCCTCCTGTCTTAAGGTAGTAAGTTCCAAGTGTAATGATGCTGTCTTTACTTACTGCTGAAGGAACATTAATTTTTTAACAGGGCAAAGCCCTTCAGATTTGATGGGTCTTTATATGTGGCTCGGGGAATTTCAAGACAATTTGTCCATGTTTCTATCCCAGATTCATAAGACCATATCCATCTGTTGACCATCAGGTATATGAGTGAGTCACACATTATGGCTCTGGCAGTCGCGGGGGTGGTTTTTACGAGGTTTCCTCATGGTTTTCCACCTTAATGAGGCAAGGAACCGTGTGAAGTGGACAATCCTTCGTCATAAAAGTACGACGTTAAACCCCAATCGAACAAACAAACATAAGACCATAATCAGGGTTCTGTATGCCATACTTTTTCGGGGCCTAATTTGACTATAGAATCTCCTGGTGGGTATTAATATTGGAGTACTGTTACACGACCATCATATCTTTAAGTGAATTCTCTTAAAGCATGGCTTAAGTCAATCAATCAAACAAATGCACATGTAACTTGTATGATTATTTTCTATAGTGTGGGAGTTTCCAGTAAGCTTAATCATCAACTTCAGTATCACTTCCTTCACTCCTTGACACTTAACACATTCATGTATATGACTTCCTCACCCACTTGACATTTAAAGGATTGTAGAGTGTCGATTCCATGTCATTGAAAATAATGTAAATGAAGCTTTGAGTAAAATGCTTGTCGAGTCTTATTTCTACGAATATATGAACAGTGTTTAACCAGAGCTTTGAGTAAAATGCTTGTTGAGTCTAATTCTATGAATATATGTACAGTGTTTAACCAGACCTTTGAGTAAAATGCTTGTTGAGTCTTAATTCTATGAATATATGTACAGTGTTTAACCAGAGCTTTGAGTAAAATGCTTGTTGAGTCTTATTTCTATGAATATATGAACAGTGTTTAACCAGAGCTTTGAGTAAAATGCTTGTTGAGTCTAATTCTATGAATATATGTACAGTG
>JAQQZZ010007129.1:0-11735 GCA_030265115.1 Mopalia vespertina
GGTATTTTGTAAATCGTCTTAAGCGCTTGGAAACTATTCTAAGTGTGATATTAATTGCACCAGGTCGTGTTCTATCTATTTGTGTCCCCCAGAGAGTTTCATTTCCCCCTCTTTTATACCCGATACCACGGCACCATGTAAGAGACATGGTGTAATAGATATAAAAAAAGCAATCCTCTAAAACAAAAAACGGTTTCTTTGCTAAAATACGTTAACTCAGGGGAATAATAAAAAAATTGTTGTGTGTCTATAAAATTATTTTTTTCTCGTCATAAATGTAACACGGGGGAAAATTTACCCCGAGATAGGGTAATGGTTATAGCAGAAGAAGTCCATTAACTAGAAGTGTGAAACAGCTTATTCAATAGTGTAGACGGCATTGCTTTTAAAACGTTCACATTCAACTTCACGCAGCGCCCCATGTGGCAAACTGGCGAACCGTCAGGGGAGATAATTCAGTATTGAACTGAACTTTCGCGGCAAGCCAGTCAATTTCACCTGGTTTGACCTTGCAATGAAAACGAAATACGCTCGGAATCATTGAAGTATATGTTACACAACAAACAGGTTGGCGAATATTATTGATTTAACCGATGTAATGAAAAAGATGACAAAGATGCAGGCGTATGAACTCCATATTGAGTCGATTGTACATAAAGCAATAATCCTTGCGAAATATTCACATTAAAGACAGGAGATAAGATTAATAAAGCCAACAGCAGTTTTATGCGCAATTACGTATTAGTCCATATCTCCGCATGCATGATTTCCATAAACTCCAGTCGATTTTCCCATAATTCAAGAGTGGCGCAAAGGGCCGAAGTGGTAATCGAAAAATTACCGACAACTTACGCCGCTCACCAATGTACTGAGCACATCATACAGTCGACGTCACCCCATCCCTTATAACATGGGCGATGGAAACAATGTCGTCTACACTACTGAATATGCTGTTTCGCACTTCTAGTTAATGGACTTCTGGTTATAGCCATTCATTTGACAGCTGGCTAACACAGGTGAAAATATTTTTCCCAGAGTTAACGTTTTTCAATAAAGAAATTTGTTTGGAGAGGCTGCCTTATTTTTTTATTTTTTTATTTGACCATGTGCATGCTTTCCACGGTTCCGTTCTAAAAATAGAATTATCAGTCTAAAAAAAACAAAACATTTTTTGGAGTAGGAGATAATAAAAAAAAATGTCCCTTCCACGGTTCTGTACGATATACCTACTCGAATTTATTTTTAGCATTACATGATCTCAGTTTCCTTAGAAACTCAACAAGTTGCGGCTTAGTCACAGAAGGTATCTGCGTCAATTTTTCGAGTCACAACTGTCTGTTCCAATTGATCCGTAGGACCTATCAAAGATCTGTTTTTCAAATTCGTATATTTTTAATACTATTGAACGCTTCGAATTTATTTTAATTTTAAATCCGTATTTTGAGTATATATTTTTAATGAGTATTTACAATTCTCCCTGCCTTGATAATGACACGTATACAATATCCCATGTAGATCAGATGACATTTTATGCCTTTTCATCAAAATTTAACGTCGATCCAAGCTAGTCAATCTCCCGTATCCAAAACGACTCGCTCTGCACCGAGCTAAGTTCACAGTGCCTGCCTCAAGCCCGAGTCACATTTAGTCTACGGCTAGGATTCGGCGGCCGTCGGCCCTCGAAATCGAACTATATGCATGCGGCGACCGCAGAGGATCTGTCTTTTATATTGTCTACCTTTTACAGTCCGTAGGGATCGGTGTAGGATTATAGCGCCGAGTTTTGACCTTTTTCATTTCTAGGTTCACCGTAGAGCGTTTCCACGGCGGCGATAAGTCGGGCGTTCGGTGGCCTTGTATTTGCTGTGCAGCTGCCTTAGGATCATATGAATTACAATTGACTTTTGCGGACCACTACAAAATTGCGGCGGCCACAGGAATTCCACGGGCGCCTCAGGGTGGTCATTATGCGGCCCTACGGTACCTGTACGGTGACCTTGCGATATGTGCCACACCTTGCGGTCAAAGTAAGGCCTACGCACGGCTCCCGTATACGCCCGCCGCACACCGTCCGTACCACCGGCCCCGTGGCATTCTGGCCGCACGACCGCCGTATGATCAAAATTTGTCACAAACCTATACGGCCACCGTATGGATGCCCTAAGGCAACCATGCATCATCACTTTAAAGGCCGTTTGGCAGCCGCAGGTTTTCTGTCTCCACAAATTCAAAATACGCCGTGTTGCTACCCTTACATATGTGACTGCTTCAGACAATATGGGACCGTAGGAATGCTGTGGCGGCCTTATAATTGCTATTGGCCGTATAAATGTTAGACCCCACGGCAACCGCGGCAAATGTGACTTAGGCATCAGCTAGGTGTTCTGACTCACTGGGAACAAATGTAAGCAATTACATTCAGTATAAATTATATGGCTAAAGTTTATATCTCGCAAGACATGTCTTAAAACGTAGATTGGTCTGTCAGCGGCTGTTTTATGTCTATTCCACAATTGCACTTATATAGTCTCCTGTAGAAGGTATCCTATCTCCTTGGAAGATAGAATTAAAGGGAAAGACCAACGATTTTCAACCAAAACTTATGGTCGTTTTTACATAATAGCACCTATCAGTTCGGGAGTTAGAGGACAGGCACAACTAGGCGATAGACCCACCTTGGCTGCGAACAATGACATCACAGCCGGGGTCGAAAATTGTTGGTCTTTCCCTTTTAGTGAGCATAACATACCTTAGTGACAGATAGCCACTCTCCTATACGACATTTAATAATTGTTGAGGTTTGTCGATATGATTGTCACTCTTCTAAGATATTTCACTACTACAAACGATAAAAGTAGGTAACAGGCGATATGTAAAAGTTCACCTTCAATCGAACGTTATTCCATGTACGCTGTTTACAAACAACAAATCTCGAAAAACCTGGAATTTCGACTTTTATCCAAACTGAACAATTGGAAAGCCATTTTCCAAAAAGCAACAAATCCAATTTCACTATTTCGATAAAAACAGCATTTTTGTAGCTGGGCTCTTTTTTTTAGATTTGCAATGAATGCACAGAATAGCCTACCAAAGTTAAGGGGATTTTAATCGTTTGTGAAAATCCGAATACATCATGTACGTAAGGAACCTATTTTTGTTGTTTCAGAAAGGTAACTTGATTTGTTTGTATTGGCTTTATTGCATTTTGGAAAACAACTCTTCGTAGGAGAGTGGCTATGTGGCACTCATTTTACATCCAACGCAGATTCTCCTGTTTTCATGGAATGGTTATGAGGTCTAAAACAGCTGGCTTCCGAAATACATATAGCAAGCAATAAAGTACAGGTGTAATTTAAAACCAACTAAAATGGCGATGGAAGAACAATTGAATGACGATCCATGTGATTAACTGGTTATATTCTTCATTCTATTTCAGTTTGTTGATCCCAAAAGTGGAATCATTTCACCCAATGTGATCCAAACTGGGTGTAGTAAAATTGGGCCCATATTATGGCGGACATAGAGGGCGTCCTGCCGCAGAATGTTACTCAAGACGAGGGGCCGTTCTCTAAATACAACAACACTCACTGGAAACGTGTATCTACCAGGAATTCTAGGAAAGCGGGATATGAGATACCAGATGACCTGGCAAGCGAGCAAAGCGACGCGGATCGGAAGATTATCAAACATACTGCTCGTAGGAACCAGTCGTATAGACGGAGAGATTCCAGAGATGAACGACCAAAGAAACTCCCATTGGATGCAGAGCAACAATCGCTTGATTACGAAGACGAGAGCGTTTTTGCTGTGGACCTTGAACAACAGCGTGAAGATCCGGAGCAAAGAGTTGGTCAAACTGCTGTCAGTTACCCATCTCTGTCGACCGGAGTGTCAAATTCCTCGGTAAATTCAACCGCAGAAATTTTACCAAATCCTTACAACCGAATAAATCGAAACATTTATTCGCTACTCATGTCTCCCTGCTGCATGGTGTTTTTTATCGTCTGTTGTTACCCAGGGGTACGGCTCATGCGTAGATCTGACAAGTATTATACCGATAATGACGATGGTAGCGCTAAAGTGAAGGCGCGACAGGCGACATTTCTTCTCTTCTTTGGACTCTTTCTCACGTTATGCCTTATCAGTGTGTTATTATTTGTTGTGATATATTTTACTACCAGATAGTGGCGGCTCGGGGCCTTGGTTTAGGGGTTAGCGTGAAGACTAATCCTACTTCGATGCGTTGCTCACTGGTTCCAGTCCCTCCGTCGACCCTCAGGTTTATGATTGAGTGACAAGATGTGGCCTCAGTAATCGCGGGGTGGCTTTTATCAGGTTTCATCTTGGATTTCACCCGTATTTAAGCAAGGAACAGTGTGCAATGGACGACCGTGGTCATTAAAATGAAATACAATAGAGTAAGACGTTAAACCCCAATCCAACAAACAAACCAACGATCGAGATAGTGACAATCTGACCATGCTAGCGCTAATGTGACGGCGAAATATCAACTAATGTCTTATCGGTGTGTTATTATTTGTTTTGACACATTTAATAACAAGATAGAAGCCAGTTATGGTATTGCGGCGTTTAGTTAGGTGCTGGAAGCAAAGCTGCCTTTTAATAGTTTTACCAAAAACAAAACAGAATGCAAATAAGAGCCAATCTTTCAGCCAGGAAGCGACAATCTTTGACTAAGTGATTCCTAAGAATACACGTCGCTATTAAATGTACTGATTCTTTCATATATTAACATGTTTGTCATTTATATTTCAAAGCAGGATTACATATCACCGATGTGCTTGTCCTATTTTTCTGCTTATTTATTAAGAAGTGACAATTGACAGGGTTTGATCGAAGTCAAATCTATTGTAAGCTTATAGCTGTCCGAAATTGAATTAAATATTCAATTTGCCAAACAAATATTCAATATCCATCAATATCAAGGAAAAAATATTCAATTTCAATGGAAGAATATTTAATATTGGAAGGGAAATATTAAATTTTGCATGTTTGGGTTCGTTAAGACTTGACTTCTATATCAACCCCATCATCCGAACACATGGTATCTCTATATACAGGCTGCTATGGAGATACCATGCGACATTTTATGGCTCTTTTGTATTCTGGCCTAGCCTTAAATGGTGGATTTCTATTGGCAGCATACACCCAAAATTGTGGGACCCCAGCCTATCAGCGACACTCTATCGCACAACAGTCACGTGAGTAGTATAGAGTGAGCAGTTCGGTTAGTATTTGCTATTATATAATAAGGAAGGGTTTTATGTTATCAAGTACTAATTGTTTACTACATAAATAACTACACCTTAGTACATAATATAACGTGTAATCCTTCTTTGTATGTAATAAAATATTACAACATTAGTAGTAGTCCGGAGTCAGAATGACTGAACCAAGAAAAAGTGAGGGGGCTGGGAGTGGATTACCCAGTGGGTATTATAACAATCTCACTGGAATATACACCACAAGTCTTAAACACAGATATCAGTTCTATATTACAATATTTTTTGACATACGCAAAAACATATTAATTAAATGAAACAATATTACATTATAAATATTATAAGGGAGGTTTGGACTTATATAGAAATTAGAGAAACAGCGGGTCTACATGCTGAGTTGCTGTCTTTTCTACATTTCGGAAATGCCGTTTTAATTCTTCAGTTTGTTCCAATTTTCCGATACTTTAGCTTTTACGGTGGCGGTGCTGCTCCTCCGCCTAACTGTAAGATCCTAACTTCATTGTAAGCTTGTTCCATCGCCATGACTGTAATCAGCTCGAACACATTGAGATGTGCCTTTTTGACAAGTCGATCAGATAAGTTTGGAATGCTATCCTTCCAAACGGTTTGTTGTTCTCGAGCAGTAATTCTCAAATTGACATGGATTCGTGGAACGTTCCCTTTATCCATGTTTCCGTTATGTAGTCAGTAAAGGTAGGCCCACGTCCGTAGGCTATAAAGTCACACAGATCTGGATCGGACTGATACGTTGTGTCCATTCCCATTTATAGGCCTAGCTGTACATTCTTTGAGAGGCATATAGAAGTCGGAAGTACATATAAGATGGAACACATTGATATGGATAACAACTTCTTAGTTTATTGGACACTACGTTTCTATCTCATTCCAGAGATAGTTATTAAGATACTTTTATACTTTCGCTATCAAGATACTTTACCATTTTCTTTCTCATTCCAGAGATCATTATCAAAATTCTGGAATGAGATAGAAACGTAGTGTCCAATAAACTAAGAAGTTGTTATCCATACCAATGTGTTCCATCTTATAGTTGTATATGCATAATGCAGTGTTCAGTTATACAAGATAAATGCCATATGCGAGAGGCGTGAAGTATTAGAGGCACCCAGTTGTCATCCAATGTATTAATCAAGTTAATACACCCGAGTTTACTTCAACGGAGTATGCCTATGCGTTAACGGACAATACCATTTACTTGCATTGGGAGCATTATCTAAACCATATAAATAAAACTATGGGCGGTAACTATAATCGCAGTATTCCCAAAGTTATTCCCCTTGACATGTTTTTTTTCTTGAGAAAATGTAAAAAATCTATGGCAGTTCATTGGACCAGGGACAAACGCGTAAATACAGACCCTCTTCTTCGGATGAACAACAATAAAAATTAAAATAAATTTATGCATTTTCGTATAGAACCCGCTTGTACTTTAAAACTAATTTTGTTGCATTATTTTTATTCAACTGTATTCATTTTCTTATGACATCCGTTCGATTGAGACGCGTGCGACTACGTATTTTAACCAATATCGCTTGATATTTTATGAAATCACTTCCAGTCATCTTTCGCAATGTTAAAAACATTGGAGATTTTAGCGAAATCTACTATCGTTGATTAAACGAAATAATAACTTTGAGACTTTGCAAAAAGTAGTTTGCTGATTCACATATGATTAATATTTACCCTTGACTACGAAATTATCATCTGGTAAAATTTAATTGTCCATTTTGGACCGATATTAATTTCTCGTCGCGTTGTTGTTGTTTCACCTGTCAACTCTGTTTTGACGAACAGCGGGTTTACCAAAACTGTCAGTTTGTATCGCGTCTGAAGATTGGATATGAAAACATATTGTAATAAACTTAGAGAGTCAGCCAAAGTCAGCTACAAAGTCATTTTTCCGTATTTTAAACATAGCCAACTTGATCAGCTCATTAATTTTCGTGAGCTTAAGAACTCTGTACAAGGCTTAATCATCGGCTTGCATTAGTCTCGCGTGAACCAGACTCTTCTCGCGTTTACTTCGACCACGTGCGGCTAGATAGTCTGGTAACAACTTGTATCTAGCTATATATAGTGAACATTAGTTCTCTGGACCCTACCAGTCGCCGGCATCTTTATGAAGAGAAGATGGAAAACGAGCTTTCGCAGAAATTCCCACAATAGAAAAATAACAACAAATCAACCGAAATAAAACTCACCTGGAATATTTAACATATCCGCCGGCTTACTGCCATTTTTTAAACACGCCTTGACAGCACTGCGCTCTCTTTATTTGGAAGAAGGCAAGCTTTGACCCAAGGTAATCGCCAGGCCGTGAGAGATTCGATACATACACTAGTCTCGCGTGAACCAGACTCATCTCGCGTTTACTTCGACCACGGCTAGAGAGTCTGGTTACACTGCATGTTAATAACTGCAAAAAATTGGCCGTTATATGGCCCGGTTATCGAACAGTTGCTTTTCTGATAGGTTAATTTAAAAAAATATTTCAAACATTAAATCGAACCCAAAACCTTTGTATTTATTTATTAATAAATTAATTTGAGTCTAATTTGTTGAAGTTGAAAAGTATTCAGTCCGTACTTTAAAAACGTGTGACCTAGATCGTAATAGTAAACAACCGCGAATCAATGCCGACTCATACAAAGAGGAAAGAAACAACAACAAGCGAACAGTTATATTAGTACTCCAAGATCTGCTAAAGCAAGATTTTGTTGAACATCAGTGCCTCACTTATCGCCTGATCTACATCGATTTGAAATATAGGGATGCGCACTGTCTCTATATCAACCTAAATTAACCTATCAGAAAAGCAACCGTACGATAACCGGGCCATATCTTTTTTGCAGTAATTCGCATGCAGTGTAACCAAACTCTCTAGCCGTGGTCGAAGTTAACGCGAGAAGAATCTGGTTCACGCGAGACTATATATGTATACGGCCTCATAATGTAGTCCCGGTGTATATACACACAGTTGTAGTTTTCCCAACGACGTCGCTATGTATGTATGTATACGGCCTCATAATGTAGTCCCGGTGTATTTACACAGTTGTAGTTTTCCCAACGACGTCCGAACATTTTTCAACAAACTGCATATCGAATATTACTACATAAAATGGTTCTTTTTGATCAAAGTGGATTTGGATCTGTTGGAGATGGTTTTAATCTAATGGGTCCATCCATTCAATGGTGACATTCCGGGAGGGAAATGACATTGTAAGAGTCACAAACTCCCGTTAAAACACCCAAAGTAAATCATTTACATTATTGTTTGTTTTAGGTAATGAAGATCCAGGAGTTATTCCACGGTCGATTTATTCAGACTGAGATTGTTCGTCTTCTAGAAAAACATAACTGGAACAGCGACGAAACGATTGAATTCGTTTTAACTTGTAAGTAGGCTGTATAGTGGAACATAAATTAAGTTTCAGACCGGGCTAAATGACCAGGAAGAAAGACACTGGCACAAAAGGCATAGCTCTGCGATGTTGGAAAACCGGGGAGCTTCATTATGATAAATGAGACATTAATGGAAAACGTTCCAGCTCAGGGGTCTCCTTCACCCATGCACTGTGCCATTTTCCCCCCACTTTATTGTCATTTTCGTGTAAAATCTAGACATTTTAGATTACCTTGCAAGAATATACATTGTTGAGTACGAGCACCAGTGAATGCTATCTTGCAACAAAGAAATGACGTTGTGACAGCGTCATGGCGTCACAATCAAGCCGACGTCAAAAATGTGATGTTATCTCCGTGTGGCCTGTTTACCGTGAGACAATATAACTAATGAATTACGATACAATAAAGCAAAACCTCTAGAGTAGGATTATCCCGGGTTTAGTGCGAGAAAAAGCTATATCTTTTTCTATCTACAATAATTGACACCACTGCCCATATGCTAGATCACTACAAGTCCTCCTGGATATATGTACCTCGTTTGTTACTCAGCATGACATTGTGTTCAACGCTAAGAAATCTGTATGCGTTGTGGCTAGGCCTTTTTGTCTTAGAAATTTGGGGCATCCATCTGTACGTGTGTGTGGTCAGATGCTTTCATACAGCTAGCAATATACATACTTAGGACACATTATATCTAATGATTTGTCAGATAACCTTGACATCGAATGTCAAAAGCGTAAGCTGTGTATAAGAGCAAATATTTTGTTGAGAAAGTTTAAACTGTGTAGTGAAAGTGTAAAACGTGTCTAATTGTTTTAATCGTACTGTAGTAGTATTTATTGTAATCAATTATGGTTCTCTTATAGCAAAAAAGCTCTAAATAGTCTCAAAGTTACGTATAACAATGCTTCCAGGTGGTTGTAGTTCTATAGATATGACTGTAGCGCCAGTTTTTTGTTTGCCATTAATTCTGTAAAATCATTTCCTGAATTACAAAGAAATAGTGTTTATAAGTTTAGACAGACTGCTTATATCTGAAAATGTATTGATTGTAACAATACTAAACAATGACACATACCTAAGGTCTAAACTTGTATGTATAGCCTATAATACACACTCACATATATATATTTTGAATTAATGATGTATTTATTTATTTCTCATATATACATGTAATACACATTAGTAATTCTAATGTACATATGGACCAGCTTGTCTGAAATAAATTCTATTCTATTATATTCTATTAAAAGTCGATGTCAACCATACGATATATTTGACCGAATCAAATTGCGTATGGAAACCCCTCACCTTTTTCCAAGTTTCAATAGCATTTAAACGCAGTTCATTTTTCATCTGCAGTGGGATGTGAGTGTTATTTACGTCCAATGACGCCATCAACAGTTTAAGCCAATTTCAGATTAGATATCTGCCCTCCCTAAAATGACCGTTCTTGATACGAGGTTGGTTCACAATGAGAATGACCGACACGAAACAATTCCAACAAGCGTCTATCAGCTATACATACGTTTGTTTAAGCACCCAACGTAATCATATAGCTTTAAAATGTTGACTTAAACTTCCCTTATTTAGGCATTCTGAAATAGAGATCAAATCATATTTTTATTTCAAATCTAACGAGCTGTGTTTTAAACTTAAACATTTAACGATTAAATATATATTTGTTTTTGTTTAATTTAAATTCGAATTCTGTCTTTAATTTTCTCTACTATACAGCGGAGTCGAGTGAAGTACGCAGAGAGATCGGAGAGGATATTGGCGTTGGCTTGGAGGTAAATCGTGCTTGCAAAATATCTAACATCAACTCTCTTTGATGTTTAATTTATATATTTCAAGTCTGTGCTGTTTATATTCTCAATTGTATTGGATAAACTTAAAATGAATTTCATTACATCGGGAAGAATTTAATTGATTTGAAATATATATTGGCTTGAACTGAACACAGCTAAAATGGGTTGGTTTGAAATAAATTGGACGGGATTGAATAAGATTGGATGGGATTGAATTAGATTGCATCGCCGGTGCGGTGATCGTACTATTAAAGCGATAAGCAGTTAAAGATTGAAATGTAAGCCGTTGCAGCAGACAATGGTGGCTAATTGCTAATTAAAATAGTATTGCTTCCATTTATCTCTGATATTAATTAGATTGGCCTGCACATTTACCGTGAAATGGTTTGAAATGTTTCTCGTCGTGCATATTTTGTGACATTACCGTCTGGGTAAGTGTTAAGGGATGAGGTGTTGTTCTGCTCTTCAAAAGGTAGGGGGAAAGTTCACTATCTATGAATTCTTTATAGAACTTGGAAGACCGTGTCCGGAGTGGAGTTGAACTAGCAGAAGAGTGGTCGGAGGTAGGAGCTGACCGACGACATATCTCCAAATCCGTCCGTCAATTTGCTTGTCTAACTTGTGACAGAGCATGGTGGAAAAAAGTCCCTCGGAGGAAAATGGTAAGATGTTAAAAATGAATCGGACTTTACTGAACATTTAAAGGGTAAGAGGACATTTGCCCACACATCCCACACTAGGGACATTTAGGGATTCTGTAAGAATACTTCAACACTCCCGCCATTACATATGATAATACAGTCTATAACACTAGAAAATGTCTTGTGGGTAACGGGAAGTGGGACGGATATATTACGGTGAAGTATATAGCCATGGGGTCAATGTAAAGATAAGATTATGGGATAGCATATATTCATATATAATGTATGATGTTTGTGTGTATAGGGGGATATCTAGGATGGGCGTTATCATATTAATAGGAGGATTGTGTAATATAAACTTACAATGCTGACATTTGATTAAAACAGTCGCCGTCTTACCTCCATTATGTAGCCATAGGGAACGTAAGTCTAGACTCGCGTGACCAGACCCTCCTCGCGTTAACTTCGACAAGCCAACGGCCAGAGGGTCTGGTTTCACTGCAGGTTATATATTGCAAAAATATATGGCCGGATTATCGAACAGTTGCTTTTCTGATAGGTTAATTTTTAAAAATATTTCAAAAATTAAATCGAAC
>JAQQZZ010007140.1:0-11734 GCA_030265115.1 Mopalia vespertina
GTTAAACATGTCCAACAAGGTTTAGCGAGTATTACGGAGTGGGCGAAAAACTGGGGTTTTAGATTCTCCCCCTTAAATTCTGAGTGTGTCGTTTTTACCAATAAACAGCTACCTTGTGTGATAGATCTTCATTTGAACGGTTCGAGAATCCCGTGCTCTAACTCTTTTAAGTATTTAGGGGTTATTCTTGATAAGAAACTCACTTGGGCTAAACACATTGAGTTGATAATATCAAAGTGTCTTAAATCCATTAATCTAATGAAATGTGTTTCAGCTACCAGTTGGGGCGCTGATTGTCGAAGCCTTATGACTCTTTATAGATCGTTTATCTTATCTCGATTTGATTACTGTTGTGAAGCATATGATTCGGCCTCGGACCCTGTAAAAGTTAAACTTGACTCGTTACAATGTCAGGCATTGCGTCTGTGTGTTGGAGGAATGCGTTCGACCTCACTCAATGTTCTACTGGTTATGTGTGGTGAGTTCCCCCTAGATATTCGCCGACAAATACGAATCCTAAAATTCGGCTTGAAACCAAAATCCGCATATAATACTTCAGCGTTCTTCTGCAAGACTTGTGGCACGATGGATTATTTTCCAAAGTTTATTGCCTATACGTGTTCCGTTTTCGGTTGATTGTCTCGATTGTTATCTTATTTATCACTGAATGATGTATCTCTGCATTTTACAGATGCTTCGAGGTGCCCTCAAACAGGAAAGGTGGGTGTGGCTTTTTGTGTACCAGATGTGAAGTATTCGTCTTTCCGTCGTATTTCAGATCATATTTCTATTTTGAATGCAGAACTGATCGCTATTGTAATGTCTCTACGCTGGGTGTCTGATTTTAAACTAATTAGAGCTGTTGTTTTCTCGGATTATCTGAGTGCACTGATGGCGATACGTAACTTCAACCGGCATAGGCTGCGTCAGTCATTTGTGATATACTATTCTCTGTTTCAGCCCTGTGTCAGGAAAACATTCATGTGTGTTTTGCATGGGTCCCGGGTCATGCGTCAATAAATCGCAATGAGATGGCAGACAGTTTGGCCAAACAGTCTTTTCAAAAACCAATTATTTCCTTTGATGATGGTCTGAATATGGCCGAGGTGAACTCCTTTGTTAAAAACAAGTTTTTTTTAATCTATTAGGCAGGATCGTTGGGACCTGTCTGACAAAGACAGATTTTATTATCGCTTTCAAAAATCTGTTAATTGGCCAACTTTCCTACCGTCAACGGAAGGGGAGAGGTGTTATTAATACGTTTGTTATCTGGTCATTTTCCTGTCAATTCATATACCTATATACCGCATAAATAGACACCATGATGGAGGGTGGATGGATGGATGGATGGATGGATCGATGTATGGATGGATGGATCGAACCCAAACAAAACGGATACAATCTGTGAGCACCCTTCTGCCCCTTTATCACATACCAAACACCATAATTACTGAACTGAACAAAAATCATGAGTGCTTACTGTCGGTAATCGGTTTCCTGGAAGGTTTAAACTAAATTTTAAATTGCTCAAAAACACAAGCTAATATTACTACTACCATTTTTGTCTTAACAAACGCCATCTTTAAATACCTAATCCTTGGAAAGTTAACACCAAGATAATCAATCAGTTTGAGGAAGATAAGAAAGTAAGACATTTTTATATATGTAGGTGTTTAGTTTTTGTAAGATGAAGTAGACCAAAGCCTTATATGATGTTGATGAACAATATATGGACATGTCCACGAGGCTAGTGAGTGATCTAAAATATATGTGTCATAAACCAGATAAGAAACAGATGTTGAGTGTACTTATTTGGAGTTGGAAAGAGAGAGGAAAAAGCATGTCATTATTACACGTGTAAAGGTTTCCTCAATCTAATTAAAACCAGATCTCAAAAACGCTCCCCGTGTTTTGTTTCTCGCTATATTGAGATCTAAGGCAATCACTCTACTAATACTGCTCAATTAGGTCAAGCTTACTGGGGTTCACGAAAGGTCACAGTTTCAGTTGTCCAATAAAAACACAGATATCACGGGGCGATGGTCAACACCGAATTCAGCCAAATAAAGCAGAAGTTATCCGATTTTATTCTGTGTTAATGTTGTAAGTCGCATGTAAACGGGGAAAATCGAATTCTACTCAAAGCTTATTATTTGAGTGGTGTTTGTTGATGTGCATTCGTCTATCCGTTGGTCATGTAAAAATACGCAGTCGGGAAACTTCGGTATGTCGGCGGAAATCTTCGGCTTTTAGAAACCAGAAATGAGAAGCAGCTCTGTGATTGGTCAATTTAAGAAACCAATCGACATTATAGGGAGAGTGATTGCGTTAGATCTCAATTAAAGCGACAAACAAAACATGGGGAGTGCTTTTTGAAATCTGATTTTAATTAGATTAAGGTTTCCTTTAAGCGTAAACTACTTGCGGAGGGTATGGATGGAGCTTCAAGTTGCCCTGACGCCCTCAGAGCTAAAGGGCTGCATGGGGCCGATCTGTTTGTGATATCTTTGTTTTACGTCCTTTATTGTCCTGTATTTGCCATGTATGTGTTTGTTGCCAGTCACCTCGAGGATGGTTTTCTTCACCCATTGGGCTGGCACGCCGTCGTGTAAGTGAAATAGGCCTAACGTTAAGTACGGTGTTAAACCCCAATCAACCATACAAACAAACCTCCAGGTTTTCAAACTACCTTATGCCTTTACAAAGAATATAACAATATTCCAATAGTGCTATCCGAAAAATAACCAAAATACTGTATCACTCTTGCTTAAGACTGCTACCTCCCTTTTAAGATCATTGATGATTTAAACCACTCCGTTCATTAAGCAGTCAATTCGTGAACCAAAATCAAGATTCTTTATAAGAGGTATATCAGACGAACGTATCTGTGTAAGCTAACGTAAGAAATTATTCCTTAATGTGTTCGCTGACGAATTTTAGCTATACACACTTAACGGACGAATCTTTGATGCAAGCCATCCGATCTCTAGTTTGTCCTTTGTATGTGACCACTACCTATTGAATATTGTCTCATCTACATTTTGGAACTTTTTTGTCTTTATCTCTGTGTTTCAGTTAAAATTTCGTCTTAAATCATCTCTTAATTTCGGTTTCATGGATTTTCCCTCATATTGGAAGTCAAAATAAAGGTTTCCAGTAAGCATCCACTTTTAACATCAGTAAGTTCTAACAAGTAAGCACCGCGGCAATGGATTCCGCCATTAGGGTTGTTACCGGTTGTATGTGGAACTTTGGAGTCCTTCAAATAACGCGTTTAGGGTAAATCTACAAAGCGTCCAATGTTTATATGTCCAACGACATACAGCGATTCTCACCCCAGTCAAGGCTTTCACATTTTTCTCATATAAAATATATTTGCCATCAGCATTGTGGAATAATGTATTTGCTTGAGCAGGGACACTACTTGGTGGCTGTTTCTTGAAATTGTGTTTAACAAATAAAATAACTTTTCACTCGCATCAGCAAATAAAGCATTTTCGTGGTGATAGTTTTTTTTTAAAATTGTACTTAGGTACAGACAAATTAAAACACAAGGCTGTTGATTTTCCCAATTTATTCTATTTTACATTAATGTTTTGTACAAGCCCGTTTCACCTTTCTTTTAATATTTTCCCAGCACCTTTGTTCCGTGGACAAAAAAGGACCCGGACATAACGTTTGATCCAAGTGACTTCTGCTGGTTGGGTTGCTGACCTCCTGCATAGATTTTTATCGTTCCTGAAAAAATTAAACATATAGAATTCATATGGGATATGGAATATTTTGGATGCCATAAAAATGCTGTCTATGGATTTGTTTCTGCAACATATTATGATAAATCCACGATTCTGCAAAGCTTTGATAACTGTAATGTGTTGTTCCAGTTAAAGTTATAAAGGCTTCCCTTGCCAAAGAAGGCATAAATCCATGTCACCTACAGGCCTTCTTCACTAACAGCTATATGATTCCATTTTGCAACCATCAAGTACTACTAGCTTCCCATCAGCTTAAAATGTTTGAATGCGTAATGTGTCCAACATGGAACAAATGTTAGACAATTTAAAAAAGGATTGCATTGATCTGTAGACGTATAACATAGTCCCGGTGTATATACACAGTTGTAAATTATCGGACGACGACCGCACAATTTCCGGAAAATACCAAATGTTACTACACAGCATGGTCCTTGTTTATGACCAAGCGGCCTTTATGCAATCTTATTGGGGTATAAGACCGCGACGGTTTTAATCAAATGTAAGGATTCAACCAATGAAAATATATGAAAACAAACATGGTCATTATGAGGACTACTTTGAGCAAGATGCTTTAGTAAAATATTTAATAAGTTTTTTAATTTCCCACCTGATGTTATTTCCCAGCCCTTATGGTCGTCCCAGACCGCCATACTTTTTGGACCCACATTAAAGTGATACGTAGCCGACGCCCCCTTTCTTATATGGATTCTATCAAAGGCGACCAAAGCCAGTTTTGGTGTAGGGTGGTGATGATCTGTCCAAGATATATACACTTGTACCACCTGGAAAATATAATACAAAAAATGAAATCGCTTTGACACCTGGAAAATATAATACAAAAAAATGAAATCGCTTTCACTTCAATTTCTTTGAATTAAAACATTGTCCTATAGATATAAATAATCAGTGTAACAATAACGTTGTATTACAGGTCTCTTATCTGAACCAAAATAGCGAGCGGAAAGCCTATACTTTTGTACAATATCCTTCATAATTCAAAGAAAATGCGTTGAGTCAAAAATATTTCTTTCTGTATATCTTCAATTTTATTTCCAGACATCCAGCTGGGAGGCATAAAAGTTAAATCCGCTTCGTTAGTCATCAAGAGATTGGAACATTATATTATACCTGTAATGATTCATACCTTAACAAACAGATGGATCAATAAAATCATGTCCTGATTGATGTATTGTTTAAGACTCCTAAGTGGGTTGTATTAAATTAAATAATAACGATATGACCCCTGAGCCACTCAGGTATACTCACCTGGAGTAGAGCAGGAATTTGTGTTTTTTAATTTATATAATGTTCTGTTAGAAATATGTTGTCAAAAGTTTGTCCATGTTGTTTATTTGTCCTACTACAGATAAGCACTTTATACCATAAATTGGAGTGACATTTTTTGGAGAGCACAATGTTGTGATCTGGTGCCGAGACTTCTTATGAACTTCTGCATTGCGCTCCATTGCCAAAGTGCCAGCTAAAAGCGGATTAGTCGTGGATACCTATCCTGTAGATTAGCATCAGTTTATTGTTTGTTTGATTGGGGTTTAACGTAGTACTCAATGGTATTTCACTTATATCAAGACTGGGTTGTGCACTTCACACTATTCCTTGCCTAATTACGGTGGAAAACCGGACGGAAACCACGTAAAATACACACCTGCGATGCCGGAACCACATCATGTGACTGACTCATATACCTGATGGTCGACAGACGGCCAGTTGACCCAGTGAATCAAAATGTTAGTCCTGTGATTGTATTTCATCAATCTACTGGACAGGTATATCGCCATAAAAAAAAAAACATTGAGTGCATGTGGCGTCAAACACAAATTAATAAAGCCATCAGATCTTAAGATGTATCAAATGGTAAACAAGTAAAGTGGGCCTATACAGGTGCCGCTTCTTCGGCGCCTAAAACCTTCAAACGTAATAAATAAGTTGGGATTTTTCATCCCAGTGAAGTTCCTTTACCTCGTCGGCGTCATAACTTCCTGTGTTGTGAATGACCACTGATCCGGAGAGTTGGCTGCCGGCATTTATCGAGGAGTCGTGATGGAAGCTGTCATAGTGGAAGGTTGTGTAAGACAAACCATATCCGAATGGGAACAGAGGGTCTCCTTTGAAGTACATGTAGGTTCGGCCTTCCATTGTATAGTCAGTTAAAGCAGGCATCTGGGGATATGGAATAAGTTAATTATGCATTTGATGCAGATTGCAAACAAAATAAGAATATTTCCTAATTCGTGATATCAAGGAATCCAATCTCACTGACGCATATGCTGACTTTTGTTAAATGTATCACACGACAGTCTTATTGGTATAGGGGTCAAAGACCTTGAACGTAAAAGTCAAGGTCTTTCTGGACACCCTGGACAGTGTTTTTCTTATTTCTGCGACCAAGTTAATCCACAAACCACATGGCAGAGTGGTCTAGAGTGTACGTTCTAGAGAGTGTATACTACTGGCCCACATATACCCCCTTAACCTCTGGGGTCGCGGGTTCGATTCAACGGACCTTATGTGGGTTGGTAAGCCTGCAACCAGTGAAAGGTCGTGGGTTTTAATAGCTGGCTGCTATAGACATTTTTGGACTTTATGCAGGCGAAAAAATAGATGAGTGCAGGTAAGGAGCTATAAAAAGAAAGCTTTAGGTATATTCCGTTGATTCCGTTTGAAAAGATTTACTTTCCGTGTAGTTTGGATAAAAAATATCTCAATCTACAAGACGTTTATTGATGAAGCTGTACCGTCAGTATTGCACACGCTATTATAATGGCGGTACCTGGATCTAATTGATGTGTTGTTCATGCGATCATTGAGGACCGCCCGTTCAGTTTAGTATTACACCCAATTACCTAATCTTACTCAATAGACAAATTGACACCACAGGCTTTGAAAGCAACAGTGGGAGGAATTGAACCTAATCTTTAAATGCATATTTCACACACGTCAGACTTTGGCTGATTCTACACAGAAAATTGCCTAATTACGGAAAACTGATCACCATAGACACATAAAATTTGATGTAATCCAAATAGAACAGTATTGGATCTAAAAGAGTGCCTCGTGCTAGTCCTAAAACATTTTGTTAATGAGTTCTAAAATATAAACGTTGTGTTTTTATACAATTTTTTAAATGAATGGACAAACTAAAATGTCCACTGAAATCGGTCTGAGTAAAATTTTAAAAAAATGAGGCACATTTTTTAAGTCCATATGCTATTCTACTGGATCAATTAATTAATTTGGTGTTGTCGTTATTACATTCTGAGAATGAGACCATCAAAAATTGACTGAATTGTTTGTAATGATATTAATTCAATTTGCTATTAGTTTGTAAAAGTATGATTGAAACTTCACATTTGCTTATTAAAAAATGCTTACGTACATAGTGTCCGGTTCTACAGTCCTATAGTCACAATAGTTTTAGAAAACTCTTATCCCCAAAAAATCGACGCAGGTCTCTAAATGTAAATGTTTTCAAGTGCAATATAGTCAATGAGAACGCTGAACGTAAGTTTACCTGATGGTTGTCTGTTGGCCAGGTAAAAGGTAATCGTCCTGCAGGTACAGAGTTAGGACCAGTGTTTGTGAGGACATTATGGACGGCATCACCAGCCGCCATGGCAGGGAAGAATAAATCCATGATGACCTTAACACTGGATTGACCCATGGCCCAGTTGAGGTTGACGGGACTTCCGGTTATCAGTAAGAGTATGATCGGTTTGTTCCCATGATCTGCAGGTAATATTTGTCAACAAACACGTTACCACAATATTGTATTAGCCTCCAAACTTTTTCTCAATTATAACTTGATTATAATTAGCTAATTTATCGGAATCTTAGTATTGTGTATCACTGGGACGGTGTATAACTTGTCGTGTCTTAGAGTTGGAATTATGTCGACTACCTAACGAAGAGACAATCGCCATATTGGTTTAAGTTTTAAATTTAAGTTTTAAATCTACATTAACGGGGATTGTGAGACAAAATGACTGGGGTTTTTTTCGTATCTATAAACTGTGTGGCACATACTCTTTCAAGAAAAATATATTAAAAAAATAAGTGAACAAATCAAAATTTGAGTAGTTTGAAGTGGAGTGTTGTGGTGTAATTTCGCTTTCAGGTTGCAGAACCTGTGTTATGTTAGTATGGTATAGATATGGACATTTTGTTTTTCAACTACATTTTAACCGATAAGTATACGTCATGATGCCAAAATATTTGTATGTGTTGTGCATTAATGTGTAAGCCTAGATCAGAATACGGTTTGAAACGCCATTCAACTGATATAAATATTCACATATTTGTTGAGTTTAGAGAGATCTTGACCTCATAAACCTATATCTATAACTCTGCACTCGCACTAACTTATGAGAAATATTGGGAAGTACCACGCTGGAATTCTCGATCCATGAACATAAAAGAATGTTAGGACAGACACATCTAACTGATAAACCCAAAATAATACGCAAAGCATGATGGGAGATTGAATGGCAACAATTGTCCCAGGAGATTTTAACTTTATTTTTATTTTCTATTTTGAAATTACCCCAAAAATAATAATCCGAATGACAATTATGGTCCACAAAAATTCAAATTTTACTTTGAAAATAAAAAAATAAGCAAAACCCCTCAAAAGCAAGATAAAATAACAAACAAATCTCACTGTTATTAACAACATCCTGAAGTAAATCGTGTTGGTGACCAGGAAGTGCAAGATTGTGACGGTCGCTTCCTTCGGTCTCTCCTGTCAAACCTATAGATTAGATATAAAAAGGCAATTGGAGTTTTAACATCTATAACATGAAGAATAAATTCATCTTTTTTGTCAAAAATTTGATTTTTAAAAATGTATCGTTAACTTCAATACTTAATACAATTCACAAGAGAACAGACCAGCATTTTCATAATTGCGGGATGATATTCTCATAGAACATACTCTGTGCTGTAATATTTTGCAAACGGAAGCTCCAGCAAAACTCAGATGACTAAATAGACGCCATTGACCCGTAACGATTTAGTGTCTTAAGGTTGGGTCGGCTCTCCGTTTGTACAATTTTCTTAACTAGTATCAGTTCTAACTCTGAAAATGTGATTTTTAAAAACGAACAATTCAGTATTGGTATAAATTTATTGACAAGACAAACAAAAAAAGACTCCAGAGTCTGTAAAAAATTACATTAGAATAAATAACTTAGTATAAAGGAAGAAAATATCGGGGAAAAAAGGAAATGGGTAAGCATGAAAACACGTTGACTGAACCATTTTACAAATCATATACTCAGTTTTGTTTAAATTTAAATAAAAACAAAATTGAAAAAGACAAACCTGGTCCCAAAACAACAAATATGGCGTCCACTCCAGATATAGCGTCTTTCACATCTTGACTGTTGTATTGATTGCAATGATTGTCACAGACACTGTGAAATTTGACATGAGTCGCCATCTTCCTCAAACCATCCAACACAGTGGAAATGAAGCGTGAGTCGGGGTTTGGAGCATAATCACCGAACATTTGTTTACTCTCGTCAGCCATCGGACCAACAACCTTTAAATGATAACCAATCAAGATATGAACAAGGATAAATTTCGAGTGAGCTCTGAGTCAAATACTGAACTGCGAACATAATCATTAAAATATGATGGAAAATCCCGAGATAATAAAACATGTTCAATCTCTTTGTGATCTGGGAAAATAGTTACCTCATGATAAATAATCCATAAAATGATGTAGAAGATCCACCACAGTTTAAATGAAACTCGATGGAAACTGGTCAAATACAACCATGTTTTCATATTACAACAACACTACTTCGGTCCCATCAATATGAAATATACGTGTTATATTTAACGGGCATCTACTCACCCCGATTGTACCATATTTATGTTTGATTGGAAGAATGCCGTCGTTTTTCAGGAGAACAAATGATTTGGATGTGACTTCCACCGCATAGTCTCTGTGTTTCTGTGTGAGGACGTCTCTATGGATATCCAGGTGGGAATATGGACTCAATTGGGGTGGGTCGAATTCTCCCAGGCGCATTCTGGTATAAAACATTGGCCTCACCAAATCCCGTACATAGCTCTCTTGTAATTTGCCAGACTGGATGGCTTTGGCTGTCAAAAGGTGATATTATCAATATTAACATCTTCATGCTGATATTTTTAAGCTTGTAATTGAAGAGTTTGTCATATCACTATGTCCCAGGCTGGTTCAGATACCAAACATTGTTTTCCACCAAATATTTTATAAATCCCTGTAAGCTCTTAATATTTGATAGCTTACAACTGTCAATCAAACGACACAAAGGGTATTTTCGTGAATAGGCCTATAGGTTTTTGAGATTTTTAGTAAAGCGGGTTTTGTGGAGACTGCATGATGGGCTTCGCATCAGATGTAGAAACGTACATGAAATGCCATACGCATGGTTTGTTGTTGGATTATTATTGCATGACCATGACCAGCTTCGTTAACACCAAGGGTATCCTATAGGAATACCAAACTAAAGCCTAAAGAGGACCGCGTATATCAAACCAGGATAAACGGTACACGTCATGAAACTTACAGGTACCATTCAGGTGAGTCGAATTCAAGGGATACTGATAGACTGGGCAGAGATTAATACAAGTTACTTTATTTAGTACCGTTAACTAAAAACTGAATAACTATTTAACGTCCCTTCGTGCCATGAAAATGTTTCACATTTGAATTAAAGACACTGGTTAAAACTTAAGCTTCGATAAAATATAGAAGATTCGTAGCTGAAAACGGAATTGTTGAATTTTTATCAGCTAAAATTGAATTTTCATAAAAGTTGGAGGTCTTATATTCGACCGTGGTGTGCTATAGTCCATTTGTTGTCCTGGTGCTTTCAGAGCTAAGGGGCAAAATGAAACCGATCTGTTTGTGAGGTCCTGTGAGTGTCCTGTATTGGCCCAGTTCTGTCTTTTTTTTTTTTTGCCTTTAGCGTCGAGGATGGTCCCTTCACCTATTGGGCTGGCACGCCGTCATTTGAGTGAAATAACCTTAAGTAGGCATACGGCGTTAAACACCATCTAAACAAAACAATCTAAAAACAGACATTTATTTTGTTAATCGTTTAAGCAGAAAGAAGGCTACTCACGGATATTGAGATACGTCCTGCCTGATATCGACCCTTCACATTCCAGGTTACAGCCAGCCTTCAATGAACCCACGCATGCGCTCTCATAATCGTGGTAATAATGGTGAGAATTGACCATGTTTTTGATCGCCGCAGCATCAGAGATTACATATCCTTTAAACTTCCACTCTTTGCGTAAAATTTGAGTTAACAGTTTCTCACTGGCACAAGCAGGGACACCATTTAATCTTTAATGCAAAAATAATGCAGAAAGTGTCAGATTAAGGTCACATGACTGCTTAGCGACAGATAGTCCGCAATGTTTTGTAAGTAAAACTGTTAAGTTCCGGTACAATCTCTAGCGTACAAGAAATGTAACTGGAATGTGTATTTCACGTATATAGTGTCTTATACATTTTTCACCATGAACTGTATAATATTTGATCAATGCTCAACCTAAGAAAGAACAAATCCTATTATAGGCTACGGATGTCTGCTTCATTAAATACATATTGCTGTTTATCGTCGCTTTATTGGCGATACAGCAGTGCGTCTTTGGCGTTGCATGGAGACTCCTTTGGTGGAGAATTTTTTAACCGCAAAATGCACTTTTCACACGTAATCAACGTAAAAGAAATGTAGCCGACTAACCCAAATAGTCAATGTATAGCTCCTTACCTTCAGCCATCCTTTTTAGCGTGTGTAATCCACAAGTTAGTGTAGCTTGGCCTAAAAAATATGTCTTTGTCCGCCATGTTGACGAAGGTATTTTTTTAAATGGCGTAAGACCACTATTATAGACTTGCGTTTTGTCAGCCTCGAATATAGTCCTTAATAAATATGGTGTGTTGTCTTGTTTTATTTATT
>JAQQZZ010007151.1:0-11734 GCA_030265115.1 Mopalia vespertina
CCCATCACTTTTTAAATGTTCATGGGACAAGAAGACAATAAGGTAAGCGGTCGATATGATCTTATTGAATTATGTTCCTTAAATCAGCTGCAACTCGTTCCTCACTCTCAGAGTGTGGGAAGCTCATGCAAAATATCAAAAAATAACATGGCGTAATTCTCAGCTGTTGTCCTGAACATAAGGGGGACACAGATGAGATATCTCAGTTACAACCTTCATTGATTATCGGATGACACAATTTGTCAAAATCAGTAGCAAAATGCAAATTTGGATGAAGACTTCAAACAATTTGGGAAAACTATAAATCGGTCCTCCTAATTGAAGTTTGCATAACCATGGCGCTGGGGAGACCCTGTTCTATCCATTCTCCCCAATAGAACAGGCCTGGGTTTCACACAATTTGCTAGGTATGGGTAATACACAGCACAGGGTAATACTGTCGACTTACTTATCATATTGCCATTACCCTTGACGACCGAGTTGAGAGCCCATCTATGTTTAAAAAGTGATATGAAATTTTTGCTTCCGACAAAAAAATTGGTGGAAGGTAATATAGTGCCAAAATCAAATAAACTGTTGACGATTATTACCTACCACTGTTGACACAAGTATAATCCGTCATCTGACCAGAAACTATGGGTCAAAATTCAATATTTGGAGTAAAATCTACTTGAACTCAAACAAGAATTCCGTTTGACAATTGTCATGCCTCGTGGACACAGGTTCACTTGACCTTTGGATTCGCATAATTTTATTTCCATATGTTCGGACGAAATGTGCAGGTTAAATCCCGCACAAATTTGGAAATTTCCACCTAGGATATCATATGTAAACTAACAATGATGTAGCTAAAGGTCAATCATGTATTGCACATGCATTATCATACTTTAAAAACAATGAAACAGAAAGTTGGCGATTTTAACAAAGATTTTTAACTTCAGTTGCTCTTCATGTTGATCATTCGTGTTAATTACAGGTAGCAATGAATTGGAAATGTATATTTTTCAATCTTTTATCGATTTAATCTACTTAGATAGTCCAACTTCCGACAGTAAATGTATGTGCAGTGAGTTTAGGCCAGATGTCAGCTAAAACTTACAAGACATCAAAATCGGGTAACCTGTGGCATTTGGGCTTAGTGTTTGCGAGAGGAATGTCTAATTATTAAAAGGGGCAAACATATAAGCCCAGTGTTAGGGCTTACAGCCTCCCTGCTCTCATAAAATAGATTTTATGAAGAAAAATTGAAGAAAGTATTAAATGGTATGTTTTTAGAATATAGATCCATGTATCCGTCTTGTATATGCAGCATATGTTTCACTGAAGCTACAGCTGGATCACCTTTTCATTGCCAAATGATTGGCCAGAAGATTCTTTTTGAGCTTATCTTCCGCCATGATAGCCACCGCTAACCAAGGCTGAAGGGTGTATTTCTTATTTTATTGTTCATTGCGTCCCCTGATTTTTGTGTCCAATACATGTTAAGAATATTTCAGTCGGCTGCAACAGCAAACAAAACAGCTTTCTATATAAATTTCGGAGCTTTATATTTTGACCACCTACATTTTTTTTAGAACCGAATTTCTTTATATTGACTTAAGCATGTTGTTAACCCACAAACAAACAAACAAACAAGATCCTTATTGACTTAATTAGTCCACTTCTGTTCCATTTGAGGTAAGACTGGGACTGATAGCTAGACCACCTTTTGTCTGCATCTTCCTGTTCATCTTCTGATGTAATTCAATAATTATCTGCATCAGTAGCCCTCATGTTTTCCATATACCAGATGTTAAATAAAGATTGATTTGATTTGTTTTATTTCCCATACAATTGTATTATTCAGACAGTGACCATTTGTGTATGTATGCACTTTATTTCATCGAAGGCTATGTTATAAAATTTATCATTACTACTAATGATCTGTATTTGTTTAGTCATAATATGATAACAGGGATCTGAATATATTTTCAATCAGATTGTAATTTTTAATCCTTCTGAAACCAGTTTGAGCATCAACTGTTATTTTATAAGAAAACAACTGCAAATAATAATTATACTTATATGCTGATTAATTTATTTTTTTAGATTTGAAGCTTCATCTACAGAGCACAGATTATGGAAGTTTTCTTGCCAATGAACCATCACCATTATCTGTCTCAGTCATTGATGACAAACTCAAAGAGAAACTGGTGGTAGAATTTAACCACTTCAGAAACCACTGCTTAGAGCCTCTAAATATGTTCCTAGACTACATCACGTAAGTTCTTAGAGGATTGTACTATTTGTTGTCCATCCTGAATTCCTACAACCAATCTAAAGCTTTTCATTTTAACCAGTACTTAAACTCATGGTAGAATAATTTAATCACTTGAACCACTTTCAACCACTTTCAACCACTGAGTCTTTAAATATGATCCAAGAGTTATCATGTAGGTACATATAGTACTAAAAGGATTGTACTGTTTATTGTCCATCCTTAGTTCATTTTGGGTGAAGTTATTGAAATCAAAATGGTACATGTAAGTTTAAACAGTTCAAATTTCTATCACTCATCAAACTGAATAACATATTCTTAAACTTATTGAGCTGATTGAATGAATGCTTCAATGAAAATGAACGAATAAATGAATGAGCCTACCAACCCTACTAACCAAGATTTTCATGTTTGATACTTCTTTCAGGTACAGTTACATGATAGATAACATCATACTGCTGATCACAGGGACACTTCATCAGAGGTCGATCTCTGAACTCATAGCTAAATGTCACCCACTGGGCAGCTTTGAACAGATGGAGGCTATCCATATTGCCAGTACGCCCGCTGAGTTATACAATGCTGTCCTCGTCGACACTCCACTTGGTAATTACAAATTTAAAAGTATCTGATTTGGGAATATCCAAATATTGTGCAACACTATCAGGGGTTCATAGCCATCCAAATATTGATTTTTTTACTGAAGAAAAATCATTTTTTTTAATGCCCAACTATGTATTTTTATCATACTTAAAACATGAGAAATAGAGTCTGAATTGAGTTTTTTAAAAATGATGCATTAGAATGATGTCTCAAATTGAATTTATTCTCCAGCTTAACTACCCATTGAGGCAGTTAGACTGGACATGTCTGAGCTCTTGAACTATACACTTTTATTTACGTCATGTGTTCAGCACATTGATGGTTATGTCACTATCTGGCATTGGTGCATTGGACAGTGCTATGGCTGGCTGAAGTCCCACCAATATCTGTACAGGTTAGAGGTCAAATGTCAACTTTGTGACATAAAGAAAACTTACTTGTGACCGCGTGATGTTGATGTTTTTTTATTTTATTTCCTTGTATCCCTGTTTTTCACCAAATATAGCCAGTAGTAAGTCATTGTAAAGTAAATGAAAATAAATTCCCTGGAGTAGAAGTTAAACCCAGTCCAACAAAGCAAGAAGAGAACCAAAGGCAACTTTTCACTTTAATAGTCTTTGTGGTTTATTGTGATATAATTTGAGACAATATTTACATTAGCAAGTTATCATTTATTTCAATATTTCTGATTGAGATCACATGTACTCGACTGCAATCCTTGTATTCTATTTCTATTTGAGTTAGGGGTGATAACCCATCCAGTCACTGTGACACTCTCTCAAGCCCTTCGTTTTAACCATATCAAGCAGTATTACTGTATATAGAGACATTTTCATTCTTGCCACAGTTGGTAGCTTTACAGGCCATGGAAGGGGAGTTTATCTTGAAACTAGTATTAAATCTTCTCTTTTTATGTATTGTGTTTCAGCTCCCTATTTTATTGACTGCATCTCTGAACAGGATTTAGATGAGATGAATACAGAAATCATTAGGAACACTTTGTATAAGGTAACCAGGTCTAACATGTATAAGCTTACTTTAATATGTGTCACTGTGCTGAGAGAGGCGTGAGACAAATAACTAGATATATTAGGTCAGGTAATATTACTTCACCATCAGTCATATGCTTAAAAAACAATTCTTTTAACCTTTGTGGAGCCTGTGGCTTAGGTTCAGTGGTTAGTGCTTCGGACTCCTTATCTGCCTTCATTCTACTGCTTACAGGTTCGAGTCCCTCTGTCCACTTCAATATATAAGGGAGCTCCACCAATTGCTGGGGTGGCTTTTTTATGATGTTTCTTCATTGTTTTTCAGTATTCATGTAAGCCATTATAAGAAGCGAAAAATCTGTTGTCCTTAATAGTAAAATACCCTTGAGTAACTTAGACGTTATACCCCAATCAAACAAATGTGACTTTTATGCATATAATATCAAAGGCAGGTTTATAAAATGTAAGAATATACATAGTAACTAGTACTAGGTGGCAGCAACATGTTTAATATTATGGATTAGTTGCTGTATTTTTATATCAATAAATCTATTGTTCCTTCACTTGCTCTTTGGTACGACATAAAGCACCAATCAAATAAAGAATTAATAAAATATATAAATGTTTCTTGACTAAATTTGGTCTTTTTTTTTTCAGGCCTATTTGGAAGATTTTTTCAACTTTTGTAGAGAACTTGGTGGAGCAACAGCTGAGGTCATGTGTGAAGCTTTGGCAGTAAGTATGAATATACCTTTATTCAATTAGCCTAGGCTCAATGCCCGAGAAAAGGCATTTACACTTTCCCATCAATTCACATTTTTAAAATTTGTGTAGGTCTATTTACTGTTATTCTATCCGTGATTCTTTAACTGTATGCTATGCAGGGGCTTAGCAAGAAATCAATAGTATGGTGTCCAAAATGGTCATTTTGCTTCAGTTTTTGAGTAACTGGGTGTCCACTTTTTATAATTTCCCCATCTCCTGTATGTTAAAGTTTCTTAAAACAGGGTTCCCAAATGAGGTAATTTTTCAATTCAGGGTGTCCAAATGATGGGTGGACACCCCTATGCCTAAGCCCTTGATGCTATGGTAATAAAGGTTAAAAGAAATTAATTTCAATCAGTTAAAGACAAAAAAATGACAAACAAAAATTGTTATATCGTGCTGTACGATGTTCCATTTCGCAACATTTCACTACTAATTATATAAGACATGCCCCCATATCTTCAAAAGTTTTTCAAATGCTATAAGTTGTGGCATTAAAATATCAGAAAAAAGCATTTTGCACTTCATTTTCTGCAGTGTCTGTAACCGTTTTCCATCTCAGTTCAGTCTGACAGCCTTGATCAGAGCAGCACTCAATGCCAGGGGAGGTAACTCCCTATTTCTTATTGGCTGTTGGTAGTCTTCTTATGCCTGGTGAGGATTTTGGATGTCATTTTTGTAACTAAGCAAAATGCCCTCTTTATTGTTGGTTTTTTGGATTATAATTGTGTTTGCCACCTCTTAAGAACCCTTGATGTCTGTGGGGGGTCGGGTTTTGACTCCAAATTAATGACCGGGGTCATTGTAAGGCAACTTTAACCTGCTGCACCATTTAAGACCCATAATTCATTGGTGCCCTCAGAGGTAAGGGTCACCACAAATCCTCTGTATTTTGCTTTCTGATTGCCCTTTGTTTGTTACCAGTGGCTAATTTGATATACCATCCATGGGTTTAGGTCTGTCCAGTGTATGAAGGAGTCACACAATCGGTTTTTACCAGATTTTCCACTGTATTTAAGCAAGGAATAGTGTGAAATGGACAATGCATTGTCATATCATGATCTATTTAATGAGCTACTAGTATGGCTCAAGGTACAGTTTACTCTTTGTAATACAGGTACATGTATATCAATGTTTGGCAGTTCTACAGTTGAATTTCTTAAATATAACTGATTAATGGAAAAATTTGTGTGCGGTGAACTGAAAGACTGAGAGAGCTCTAATTTTGACCGTTTGGTTATTTCTTTGTTCTAATTTTCTTCAATTTGAAACTGACAGGAAAGCTTTGATTTTGACAGATTGATAACTTATTTGTTCTTATTTTGTTCAGTTTGAAGCTGACAGAAGAGCTCTGATTATTACCATTAACTCATTTGGGACGGAGTTGACAAAAGAAGACCGTGCCAAGCTGTACCCTCGTTGTGGTAAACTCTACCCAGATGGTCTCGCTCTCTTAGCTAGAGCTGATGATTATGATCAAGTCAGAAATGTGGCAGACATGTATGCGGTGAGTAGACTTTCTGTCGAATATTGGCTGATTTACATAACAAACACTGTCAGCACACACAAAACTAGCTCTATCTATCATTTTTTAAATATATTTTTGTCCACAACTACATGTCAGACCTGCCTACCTGGAGTATTTTATACGAAAAAATTATGTTGAATACACCAATGTAACATTAAAATACACACAGAAATTAAAATTCAATGCTATGCTGTAACACAGACGTACACATAATGGCAGGAAAATGCTCCTAATATCATTTTCTTACACATAAACTTTTTCCAGGGTTGGCAGGTCTGACATGTTATCAATCAACTTCTAATATTCTATAAACATTTTTAGTGTTCGAGCCTTGTTTCAAGAGCTTTAAATCTGTTACATTTTATTATTAGTGGTAACTAATTGGCGGAGTCAAAAGCTATTAAGATTTTGTTAATTAATTGCTCTAATTTTCTCAGTTTTCTACTCCTGCATTTTCTCCACTGCTTTCTCACATCAGATTCAATTCAATTTTCTTCATGATGGTTTATCAAGCTGTGATAATTTATATAGAGAAATCTTGTTTCTGTTGTTTCCATTCAGCAATACAAGGAGTTATTTGATGGAGCTGGGACTAATCCAGGGGAGAAAACTCTAGAAGACAGATTCTTTGAACATGAGGTAGGTAATCATCAGTCACACAACACTTTTAAATGGTAACACATTTATAGTTATAAGAGTATGTAGTTATTTTTGCATCATATGCAGAAAAATTGTTAAATATTTTTTGGTGAATTTTTCTGTTGTGCTAGGCATAACCGCTTGAATCCGGAAATTTAAATTTACTTTGTTTAAATCATTTACATTTTTTTGTATGTATAGTGTTAGATACATTGTTGTGTATACTGAAACATTTAATAAATATAATGCAACATGTCATGGCAAGGGAAGTTTTCATGTTTGCACATTATTCTTCTCTGTAGTTATCATGCATGCTGCTCTCTGATTAAGGGCAGTTTGTTTGAAGAGTAGCAATGCTGTCTGCTTAGCACAGGAGGAAAATTAGCTTTCCAACATTATGGAAATGCTTCACATCTTGGTTATACTAGTGTCAATTATCATTTGAACACACCGCCATCATATAAGTGAATACCCTTAAGCATGGCGTAAAACTCCAATTAATCAGTCAATCAATTATGCATGTCATATAAGTACGTTCTTTCCTGTTTTTCAGGTGAAGCTGATGAAGAATGCGTTTATGCAGCAGTTTCACTTTGGTGTGTTTTATTCCTATGTGAAGCTGAAGGAGCAGGAGAACAGAAATATCATCTGGATAGCAGAATGTGTGGCACAGCGACACAGGGCTAAGATTGATAGCTACATTCCTATTTTCTAGTTTATCCTCTCTTCAGAATCTGTGTGTACTTTTTGTATATAAGAAACCAATGTACATAGATAACTACAATACAGATCTTGGATAGAAGATCATATCATTTAGAAGTCAAAAGACAGAGAGAAGAACCTAAATCTCATTGAGTCAATCCAAGTGGTGCAAATAATGCTATCTTAACACAAATCACACAATTAAATGTTGTATAAGAGTCTCGGCAAGGGAGGTAATTTAATTGTTGAAATGTGGTCCTCTATCGTCAATACATTCGTTATGGCGGCGCTTTTAAGTGACGTTACACACATATGTTTATAGCGACGTTGCTAAACAGGTTACGAATCTTGACTGTTTACTCCCATTGTTTTTCTCTATTTCCAAATAAAGTTTTCATCAAATTGTCTAGTTTGACTATGACACTACTTGAACCGGATGAGACTAGGTTTACCCCTCATCTGTCTATCAGCAACACAATTAGTTTTCCTCAATTTTTGTTAATACTTCAGCAGATTGAACTTAAAATTTTTTTCAGACAACTTACAGATTAACTTGGAGTTTCTCACAGTTCTGTTTTGAGAAGTTATAGCAATTGATTTAGAAAAACAGATGTATTAATTTTTTTTCTTATGTGTTAGATCGGTTAAGTATTGCACTCATACGCATATTTTACGTAATGTATAATTGAGTTACATATAGACACTATTCATCACAAAATAATATATCAAAGGTTTATATATATATATAGAGATCTAAAATGGCATCTTATGTAATATTGTATGGCTGCATAATTGTGATTTTTGTTATCTTATTCAAATATTTTTTGTTTTATTACTATATGATTCTGAGACAGAACAAACTCACCTTACAGATAACCATTCTCTTTTTTTCTTTAGAATTTTTTTTTTTCCACTTCATTCTTCCACAGGTTTTTTTTTAAATTTTTATGTCTGGTGTGTATTTTATGTACACTTTATTACTTGTATTTGTTCTTAACATGCGACTACATGCCTTGATTAAACCCATAATTAAATTCATTTAATTCATCAATACTCTTGATTGTTAAATCAAAACCTTTTTCTGTTGGAAACTTTGTCAAGTCCTGTACAAGTCCTGTACTGCATGCCATTCACAGAAGTATTTATTAAATTGAATCAATGTAAAATTAAGTAAGCTTTGTTATTTTATTGTGTGTTTATGTTACCCTGGACTTTTTTGTTTATTTGTTTAGTGGACTTTAATTTTGGATAATCCAGAGGAGTTTGAGAGCATGGAGACCTATATCATCTGTTAATGCCCTTTCTCAATGAGCTTTCTGTGTAACCATATCTCCAAAACATATGTGTATATTTAATTTGTCCTGTACAGTGTGGATAAATAATGATTCTATTAAGACTGATATTTGTGTTGTCCTATTCAACAATTCAATTCTGATATTGTTAAATAGATGAAGAGATATTACTATTTATGTATATACTCATGAACTAGTGCATTGTTTAATCAACAATGGAGGTTATCAAGCCTAAATAATAATAAAATAATCTGGTCAAATACAGGAGCGTTCCTTCTTGTTTTTATGTACTTTTGATGATCAGAATTGGTTTATTATTTCGATCTTAAAATATTGTATCCAAGAAATAACTTAACACAGTCTTGCTCTATACCTTAAGAATAATTCATAATTCATCAAGTAATAAAAAGAATGGCATATTAGAAGCTGTTTCCTCTGCCAGTATAGAATCACTTTACACGAGTCTGTTTGACCACTGAACTAACCATAATAATCTGGCAAACAACTGGCATGATCAGAAATAAAATAAACTTGTTAAAGAAAGTAATGGTCAGCTGCCCATGATGGTTTTACTGTTTCTCAAACATACATAGTGTAAATGACATTGGGCAGAAGCGACATCTATTATTGTGCTCCGGTTTATTGAATGATTGATTTGTGCTTAATGCCATGGTTAAGGGTATTTCACTGAAATGAAGAAAATGTACTCCATGACAAAGAACTACATCTACACACTGTCTCATCTTCTGAACTTTCTTGTTATCCTTCGTATGTTGGGTATATGACTGATATATCCAGTTTAACAAGTTAATCAGAAATTCAGGTGAGAAAATGTATTTATAGATCTAAACTAGAAGTGATGGACAGTTTGACCTGAAATTGTGTAATGACTCGTTATTCAGAATATGGTATTAAGTTAAAACGACCTAAAAAGATCTGTTTCTCCTTTGTTTCCTGAGTCTTTGTTAAAGATCCAGACAATATGTTTATCTTTTATGTCCGACAATAAAGGATTATTTGTTTGTTTGATCAGCGTTTAGTGACATCCTTTATTTCACTTCTACAATGGCATGCCAGCCCAATATAGTAAGAGTGTAATACAGGTAACTGATGTTATAATGTCATTCAAATCCTGCCATACATTGACGTTCGTAAAAATCAATTTCGAATAAATAACAAAAGTCGGTATACGTATAATAGGGCCTACAGCTATATGGGCATATCCTATTTTTTGACGGAAGGAAAACTTCAAGAATTCATCCAAATTTTATTGAAAAATGTTGATGTTTAAGTAATTAAACATTGGGAGTTCCGGATTACTTATTGCATGATCAAATTCCCATGAATCATAATCGAGTACGATCTTTTTGCCTACAAAGTTAAGAATAGAAGCCGCATTCCTGGCGCTATATATTACAGTATACTTATCAAAACGTTGTGAAGACAAAATATATCGTATTGGATTAGACTGGATTATGCTCCTGTGGAGTTTGACTGTAAAAAGTTATATGGGGAAACGTGCAACTTCTATAAAATAAAACATCAAACTTTTCAAAAAAAAAAATTAAAAAACGGATTGGTTGGACGAGTTCTTAAAGTTTTCCTACCATGACAAGATAGGATGTGTTCTTTGCTAACCAGTATTCCGTTAGACCCATATCATTGTCATGTACAGTTTATATACAAATTAGTAGGCTTGCCGCAGGCTGCAATTATGTAGCGTATCGATACTCCCTTCGTTTATTCCTTCGTCCATACGGTATAGACGTAGCCCTGAATATACGAAGGGAGTACAGATAGGCACATACATGTACGTTTACTGAAGTACTGAGCTAGTATACCAACGGTAGTAACATTTATACATGATCAGCTTGTATATACTTTTTTATGGTTGGATAATATGTTGATCAACGCTGGCAAAATGTTCAAGAGCAGCATATTAAAACTTGTCGATAAATCCGCGATCGAGATTGAACACGCCGTCACTGTCTGACAAGTTTGACTGCAAGTCTTTGTTATTGTTGTTATACCAACCACGTAAACCCACGAGATCTCCCGAACGACAATAGCGGAAGTGACATCACTCCGGAAAGGGTTTATAACGCATGCCTAAAGTTCCACCGTAGCAACGGCACTGTCATTTCTCTGTAGGCTAAGATTCTTGCAAGATGGTAAGTGGCTTCAAAGTTTTATGATTTCCATGGAATGTAATTTAATTGAGGATGTCTGTTAAGTGTTTAACTAACGATTGAGCCGCAGGGCAATATCGATTTCATCCAAATATTACCCTATGTGATGACTAATCGTTTCGGTGTTTTTAGAAACAAACTAGGCCTACATGTTTTGTGGCGTTCCGTTGTCTGATTTTTGTTTTTGCATGGACACAGTTATATAGGTAGCAGTATAGTTGTAAAACTGGAAAACACATAATTTTATGTCTAGTCGAGTTTAGTTTTTCAACCAGGTCATAATCACCAAAATTAATTCACAGGGTATACTTCACTGTACACAAAATAAATTGAGTTTAAAACAAAATCCAACATGTGTACGGTCATTAGTGACAGCCACTCTCCTAAGATATTTAATAATTGTTGAGATTTGTCAGTCTCCAACCGACAAATCTCAACAATTATAATGTCATAGGAGAATGACTATCTGCCACTATGTGCTAATTGGATTGTATTCACAATCCTTCTTGTGTCATATTTTGTCTCTAGTCAACGAATCTGAACACTACTCTCTAGTGAAGTTATCACTGCTCATAAAGATGCACTATTTGTTCGACACTAACCAGTTAACCAAGCTTGGAAGAGATGTAGTCCTATTAAATAGGCCGTCGACGTTCGATATTTATCATTTGGACATTGACAGTACCTCGACGTCTAGCTACTGAGTTAGAAGGCTTCAAATCGTGTAATTACCCTACAGTGGAATCTCAAGTAGCCCTAAATCATGAATT
>JAQQZZ010007162.1:0-11734 GCA_030265115.1 Mopalia vespertina
TAAATGCGCAACACAAATGCACCAATTGGCATAGATGTGTTTTCTGCGCATTTACACAATTCGTAATCTGTACCTTTCACACTATCGGGACGTAAGGTACTGTCATAAAAGTGACGAATAGTTTTGTAATTATAATGATTTTAAAATATTATTTTGTAAAAACCTGTTAAAATCTTAAAATTCATCATTTTAAAGTTGCAGTGTGAATAATTTCCGCATTTCGGCGAGAGTGGATTCATACAGTGACAGTGAAATACATTATACTATGTTCTTATTACATTAAATCTCTGTTTGGCGTAAGTTATAAAAAGCAGTGGTCTTTTGTTTCCTTCGATTGCTACTAGTGTTTGTTAATTGTTACAGTATACACTATTTAACCCCCTGCAGCTAATCGAAACACCCTTTGAACGAGCCTACTTAGTATGAAAAAGATTATCGCACCAGTTCAACACCTAATCAAAACATACCCGACGGGGGCTTAATCACCTTGACAACAAAGTGAATAAACATCCATTGAAACCATGTATGCGCATGCGTGAATCAAGCTCTCGAGCTAAAATCATGTTCAGTCCAGGTTGTAGAATCCAGCTGTGAGGAGTCTAGCGGAATTGATCATTACACACTTTGAAGTGGCTACTGCTTCTGCTATACCTCCATGGACTAACTAAGCCTACATACATAGGGTTCGCACACTACCTTGAAAATCACAAATATGACCAAAAGACATTGAAAATAAGAATTGGGCTGTCAAAATTTTTATGTGGTGGACCGTGGCCAACCTCTGGCTATCCAAATAGTTTTTGTCGGTGTGCCACAGCAACAGAAGTTTCGCGCGTTTCTGCTTTACGATATCACGAGGAGACATTGCAAGTGTGTGACAGTGCGAAATATTTCAAAATAGAAATTTGGTCCATGGAGAAAAAATTATGATAGACAGACTCGCTTTATCATATACAAAAATTCTGCATATATAAATGAAATAACACAAAAAAACTGCAGAAACGCTCACAAACAGACCCCCAACTCACTATCGTACCCTCTTTCATCGCTATACAAATTATTTTGCCGTTCATGTGCTATTTTGACAGCTAGTTCATCAAAACAAGGACATATTTTCAAGGGTAGACCGAAAACGAGGCTATGTTGGAATAGGCGAATTCCATAAAGAGAAGCCTAGAACGTGTGTTTTCAGTGGCAAATGACCACAAGCTGGTCACAGTTTTTTCTTAGGATGCGCCGAGGCTCTCGAGGAGGACGTCTTTAGCACGACCACTGAGTTGGCTTTAACAGGAGAACTGGGTTAACAAACTCGGCAAACGATAATAACCCGCCCACGACTCACTATGCGTATTAATTTTTTGCATCTCAAACGTTATCAGGTTTAATTTAGACATTTGACCGTTTGGATCCGATACTCTGGTTCAGACTTATATGTACACAATTCAGCTACAAAAACCCAACAAATAATAGGCTTTCAGTAACATTTGTTTTAGGTAGTCCCCGCGCATTTAGCTAAAAATGAGTGAATTCTCTAAATTGTTGACGGTTACAGAAAGCCCCATAAAAACAAAGTGCATTTATCGATGACCATATACAAAAAAAATCCGTTTATTTACCTTATCACTGCTTGTGGTATTAACTGCCACAGCCATTGTCTGTAGGTATGGATTGAAGTCGACGTCGACATCTTTTAAGCTAATGACCTGTCGGACGGTAAGGGCCATATCGGTTGTATGGCGCCATACAGTCACTGGCAGCTGCCCACTTACGTCGCTTGTGATAAACTCTTCGTTCACTACTTTTTTAAGACTTTCTTTGCGGTCATCTGTAAATACACTTTTTTTAAAATGATTTTGCAAAAAGTACATCAGTATGAAGGGTGTGCGCGAGCTACATGGGTCAGTATTTAAAACTTTGGACTATAAAGGAATTTTTAAGCTTTCAAAGAAATTTGGGTTAGGTTTGTGAATAGGAAGAAACAAAAACAAAAAAAATATGGGGAGGAAAGGTCATTCCTGTTTCAATAAATCTGAAGTTTATAGTATTCCATAACATGAACATTTTTTTTAAATCGAATAGACTATACAAGATGGTGTATTTGATATATGTATGTAAACTAGTTGTTCCTGGTATGTAATATTAGGGACTAAAGCATATTTTAATTAGGAACTAAATTTGTGAAATTTGTATATTTTTTATATGGATTGGTACAAAAAGCGTACTAGATAACACTGTCGGATGAAAAGGCTACGTTTAGTCTTTCTGGTCTAATATAAAAAAAAATTGGGTATTTTTACGAAATGCAATGGTTGAGTCATCTTGACGGACTCTCCGTTTTGTGTGCTTTTCGAGCAATTCTGGTATGGATTCATTTACAGACGTTCTTGCACTTATAAGTATGTTCTCTGAATTTCCATATCTGTTCCTCTACAGTTGAACGAAAACATGTGAAATTATATACAGTGTGCAGCATGGTGGATAGTATTTATGCGAGACTAGATGAAGCATTGAAGGAACTATTCAAACAGACAATTGTATATGAAATACTGTTTGTTTGATTTGGGGTTTAGCGTCGTATATTAAGGTTATTTCACTCACATTACGGTGTGCCAGTGAAGTTCATGGCACAAAGTGTTGGGAATCTTGGTTTGTCGCAATACATGCACTGATTAAACACGCGGAGCTTTTTGTTTTTCGCAAAACATGCCCTAACTAAACACGCGGAGCTTTTTGTTTATCGCAATACATGCAATAACTAAACACGCGGAGCTCTTTGTGTATCGCAATACATGCGCAAACTAAACACGCTGAGCTTTTTGTTTATCGCAATACATGCAGAAACTAAACACGCAGAGCTTTTTGTTTATTACAATACATGCACTAACTAAACCCGCTGCGGGCTTTTTGCTTGTCGCAATACATGCACTAACTAAACCCGCTGAGGGCTTTATGTTTGTCGCAATACATGCACTAACTATACCCGCTGAGGGCTTTTTGCTTGTCGCAATACATGCACTAACTATACCCGCTGAGGGCTTTATGTTTGTCGCAATACATGCACTAACTAAACACGCTGAGCTTTTTGTTTGTCGCAATACATGCACTAACTAAACACGCTGAGCTTTTTGTTTGTCGCAATACATGCACTAACTAAACAGGCAGAGCTTATGTCATCGCTGCTCTCGCTCGAATCAGAAGACTCCGATTGGTTGTCATTCCTAGATTGGGAGTCTTCTTCATTATCATCATCATTCCCCATCATCTTCGTCTTCTTCGCTTTCTTCCGGATGCTCGTTGAATTTGTGATGTATCATATCACAATGTGTCACCATTTACCCTTTATGTTAAAATGGCACTTCTTGTTATATTATTTTAGCTCGAGGAAGGGAAAAGTTCCAGCCCTTGTTGTCTCAGCGACCTAAACTTTCGCAGAATGCATTAGGTTTTAGTCCTAAACAAGATTATCAACACAAAACTGGTCTTTCTACGAAAATTCAATGTGTCACCATTACCACTTTATGTTAAAATGGCGCTTCTTGTTGTATTATTAAAACCGAGGACAGGAATAACTCCGGCTCTAGTGGTCTCAGCGACCTCTGATTTTGAAGTAACCATGATCTTTAAGTCTTAAACAAGTTTATGAAAATAAATCAGGACTTTCTACGTAAATTCAATGCGTCGCCAATTACCCTTCATGTTAAAATGGCGCTTCTTGTTATATTATTATGACAAAAGGACGGGAATAACCCAGGCCCTAGTTGTCTCAGTGGCCTGAAATTTTGCAGTTAGCATGAAGTATTAGTCCTAATCAAGATTATGAAAACAAATACGGATCCTCTACGTTAATGCAATGTTTCACCATTTACCCTTCATGTTAAAACGATCGCAGGGGTGGTTATTAAGAGGTTTGCTCACAGTTTTCCACCGCAATTAGACAAGGAGCAGTGTGAAGTGGACAATCCGGCGTCGTGTAAGTGAAATACTCTTGAGTACGACGTTAAACACCAATCAAACGAACAACTAATCATGTTAAAATGGCGCTTATTGTTATATTATTTTTGATCGATTGATTGGTGTTTTACGCCATATTCAGCGGCATTTCAGCTACGCTGTGGCGTGAACAAATTATTTTATCCAAGGTTCCTTATTTACAAATTAATTTCAAACAGACTGCTCCCTTTTTCCTTTTTTTTCTTCTTTTTTTTCTGTGTTTTGTTTTTGTTTGTTTCTTGTGGGAGTGGTTTTTTTATTTTAAAACATGTCATATTTTCTTTTGTATCTAAACATTGTTAATATCGTGTTTAAAACAATGTCAGACATAGTTATTTTCAATTTGTCAAAAACATCAATGTCTAGTTTTATGGGTTCTGTTGGCTTTTAACCGAGGGTGTTTGCCTTTGTTCCGCCCTCGAGAAGGCCGCGGTGGGCGAGCTGTAGAAGGAGGAGGCCTGATGTCTACCTCCATCCCTTCTAAGGCATCAAAGCGGTTTGCTAGAGCAGCCGACTCCGACCCAAGGGACTTGCTTGTTGTTCGATTTGGAGAGAGGTGTTCAACCTTCTCGATGTTAATTACATTGATTGGCTGTTCGGACTGAAACGTTTGAACAGCATTCCTTGTGGCCTAGGAAGGGTGAGCCTCTGGGCCAGATGTTTTTTTTTTTTCGATTTCGTTTGATTGTGTGATTTACTATCTTATTTGTTTTTCTTTTTTGTAACCGTTTACGTTGATGTAGCGGTTTGCGTGGATTTCATTTGTCTTGTGTTTACGCTAACAGTAGAAGGGCGTTCATCACCAGTTGGCCGCGTTAGAAAGGTCTGTGTCTTTACAGACACAGAAACTTTCTTCGTGACATTGGCGTAGGACTGGGATGACCCTTGCACATCTAAGGTCTAGGCAAGGCTCTGTGCTTCGATGTAACTAACGTTTGTTTCTGACTTGATCACTTGGATTCGCTTTTCTTTGATAAAATGGCTACAGTCTTTGGAGGAGGCCGTGTGGGCCTCATTGCAGTTGGAGCATTTAATAGCGTTGTTGCATTCGAAACCATAATGACTTTCTTCAGAGCAAAGAAAGAATACTAAACCACCTCTACATTGGGTCTTACCGTGTCCGAACTTCTGACACTGAAATCACCTTGTTGAGTTGGGGATGAAGGTATCTACCCTCTTCCTGTAAGGAACAATGTAGATGTGGTCTGGAAATGTAGTTGAATCAGAAGTAATCAAGTAGGTGTTGAGTTTTATTAGGCTGCCATCCTTTCTAGTTGTAAAGCGCTTAACGTTAGTTATACCTTGATCACCGAGCTCAGCGCAGATCTCTTCCTCTGATAGATAAGAGAGATCTCTGCCTCTGTCTCGGATAATCCCCTTACTGCCGTAAAGTGATCGATGTGGTGTGATTCACAGGTAACTCCAAAACTTTCTTTAATTTACGAAGGTTAACCGCCTGTAGCTGTCTGGTGCATTCCACAAGAATGTCACCAGATCGAATTTTGGTAACGTTTTTAAGGGTCCATGCGGTAGTTACAAGTGTTTTGTTCAACGCAAAAGGCGATATTTTAGCTACATATTTTTCATTTTGACTACTTATTACTATGAATTTTGGCCAGTTTTCTTTTACTTTATTGTTTAAATCGATTTCGTTTACTTTTCGTTTTTTTCCAATGTTTGTAGGGCGGGGGGATCAGTATCCATAACAGAGCGTAAATGTTTCACCACCCATGTTCCCCACCCACCACGGAGTGCCATCAAGGGCGATACCTCTTCATCGGTATCCAGAAGAGGTAGGTAACAAGGATTCCATGAGTGGTATACTTAAATAGGAAACTTCAAAAATATGTAGGCTTCCCACTTAATTGACCCATGAGCCACCGCCTTCTGCAATGATTTTAAGGTATGATGGGTTCTACCTTTTTCTATAAATATCATTATTTTTTTCAATTATGGTTTTATTAATTTCGACAGAATTAATCCTGGATCATTGCAGAGGTCGGCAGCAAGCCGATCGATCAGATCGGGCCAATCTTACCACCCGTCTAGGAGAATATGAGTCAAAGTGAAGTATTAAGGCAAAATGACTATGTGGCACCCTTTTGCCAGCCAAATTGCCCCTCAGTCACCATAATCTCATTCACCTCCGACACGGGATGTAACCCACGGCCAACAGGCTGCCTCTTTCTCGCCTCTTACGATGAATTGATGAAGCCGGGGGAGTATTCACCATAGCCTACTGTTGATAAACAGCCCACTCGCTCTCCCACGGGGATATTATTTTTGACACGAGGGCGGGAACAACTCCGGCCCTAATTGTCTCAGCGACCACAAATTTTGCAGTAAGCAGAAGGTTTTATTCTTAGCAAGATTATGAAAATAAATCCTGACTACGTAAATTCAATGTGTCACCATTTACAAAAGGTTAGAATATAAGTTCCCGTTTCTCAGCTCTATTATATCACAGATTAGTGAGTCAATATACATTTTCTCTGTATTCGATAACATTTTCTGTTCATGTATTACATAGTTTGTAAACTATACTAAGGTTTTAATCCCGCTGAAGAACACTTGCCAAAAACATTCATTGAACTGAAATAAGTAGTAAACTGCATTGTTCATCAGCCAACACGATAATATACACATAAGAATCCCGGTGGAGGCAAGCGTTTTTTTCCTCTCTTCATTTATTCAATAATATATATACACAAATTGGTTTGAACACATGTTGTTCAACTCTATTCATATATATTCCTGCAGAATCACAGATGCTGTTTCCAAAGTTGTTTGCTGATCAACTTATCTTTATTGATCAGACCAATTAGAATGAGATGATGCTGGGCTGAGTTTTAAGAGCACTCAGGGAAGGGAGACGAATCGTTTTTATTGGATTCCAGACTGCTGGCCCATTTAAGAGAATATCCAAATCGATTTAAGTCTGTCCTCAGGGAGAGATGCGTCTCGTCGCTTTGTTTGATCTCCTGTCCTAATCGGTGTACTGGAAATTAGTTCAGATCAGAACAGAGAAGAAGTCACAGATATATGCTACATGCTGGTCGACGAATGGGAGGCATATAAACTTCACGAGAGATTCTGTTAGTATTTTATTGTGAATATCACATACAATTCATATGGCACTAAAATGGACAAGACTGCTGTACGTTATTTTGTAATTAGAGATGTGACTAGTTTATGACATCGCTACTTACAAAATAACGTACCGCAGCCTGTACGTTAAGAGTTTACGTTTTGTTTACACGATTGACTGGCATAATCTTGGGGCATCAGGGAATATCGGTGACTCAAGTGCAGTACGCGGACATTTGCTTTATTTGACCCACTTGCCCTTTGTTAATATACATACATTCGTATACCTGGGGATGTGGTCATTATCAAATGATTGCGATTGTTGGCGTGTTTATCTCGCGAACCGTTCGATACAATGAAGCCATAGCAGGATTGCATTTTTAAAAGACAGCAACAATCCGGAAATCAATCTATAAAGTTCTAAGAACTTGTAGACCCGTGTCTGGAACTGCCAATGTCAATTTTTTGTTGGACATAAAACGCTGATCACTTAACGCAATCGTGGTAGTTGGCCTTAGAATTAGTTTTGGGTGTGGATTGAGTAAAGCCCCGTAGACGAAAATGCTTTCTGAACATCTCCAGATAAGACACAAATATTAGCTAAAAGGGATATATAACATATATTAAACATTTGTATTTTATTGTATTGTGTATATCAAACTTGCACTTAAGCAAATGACCATCAAAAGGGTTATACCAGTGAATTGCATATGAGTAAGTAAACACAGGTTGGCTTTTCCCTGGTGTTTTCACCCATTTATATTTGTTTGTGGCATTATAGACGCTCTTTCTAAAGCTGTTTGCTGATCAACTTATGTTCATCTATCAGATCTATTAGAATGGGATGTTGTTGGGTTGAGTTTCAAGAGCACTCAGAGAAGGGAGACCCAATCGTTTTTATTGGATTGTAGACTGCTGATCAAGCAGAGATAATGCTTAAATCGATTTAATTCTGTCATCGGGAAGAGACACTGTCCATTTCTTTATATTTGTGAACAGCTGAGTTTTGTTTGATCTTTTTTCCTAATCGATTAACAGGGAATTAATTCCCGACCAGAGTAGACCAAAATCTTTGCAATAGTGCACAAGTTAGTAGACAAACGGAAGGCGTACGTAATACATTAGATCGTGTTTTTCTGAAATTCACCATGCAGTCAACGGACCAAGAATAGTTTTCGTTACCATTAAAACGAAAAAGGGAGTTTCGAAATATGCGATATGGAAGTTTTTTTTATCTCTTTTATGTTTATAAATTAACGTTCATGGCTGTGTTTAAATTGGTTTACTTTTGATTTGCTTTAGGGTTTTCTGAATCTTATGAACCAATGAATGCTGTCCTCTTGTAAACATCGTAGGTTGCCGGGATATGGTCCTCTTTTATTCGACAATATATCCTGGTCATTATTAGATATATACATTCATAAAGTAGAGAAAAAAACAATAGATGATTGCATCCGAAATGTTTTGTTTGGTTGTTTGATTGGGGTTTAACGTCGTACTCAAGGATATTTCACTTATATGACGACGTGCCAGCTCAATGGGTGAAGGAAACCACCCACGACACCACTGGCAACAAAACAAGACAAGACGGGACAAATACAGGACAATAACAGGACGCAATACAGACACCACAAACATATCGGCTTCCTGTTCCCCTTTAGCTCTGAGCGCACCAGGGCAACATGAAGAAAATCAGTAAAGGCTGCCAATCATTCTCTTAGTGTAACCGAACCCGGAGAGTCGAAAGTGCCGTAATTTCATCCCTATATTAGCACAATTGTGTTCTGGGTCTGACATGTATGTATCTATCTTCGTTTGATCAATTGGTTGTTTAACGACATGCCCAAAAGTATTTCCCAAAGATAACGACTGTGTATCCAACAGTAGTTGCCACACTAACACAACCATATTAAATGTGACGTGATTGCTCTGTTGAAAACTTTAATGTTCTCCCAGTGCTGAATGAAGCTGTATATCTATACGTGAAACAGACTACCCTCAGGAGGAGGGATCAACACGGGTGATATTTTATTTGTATTGCCCTAGGGATGTTCGTGACTGTTGACGTGTTTATTCTCTTAAGCTTTCGATAAAACAATGCCACAGAGGGATGCTCTTTTCCAAGTCAGAGACAATAAAGAAATCGATCAATAAAGACCTTGGAGCTTTTATGTCGACGTCTGGCACAGCTAATGGCAAATTTCTGTTGGTCGTTAAATGCTGATCACTTAACGCTATTGTGGTCGTTGGCTTAAGAACTAGTATGGACCAAGAATCTGACTTGAATAGTTGTTGTTTAAGAAACTTCGCCTCTCAAAATGTCATGGAAGAGATTCAGCTATAAGATAAATATTATCGTCAAAATTATTAGCAGTTTGTGATTATTAGTATTTTGGCTATACGACTTGTTGGCACGAATCGTACAGAGCGGAACACATTTTACAAAAATACTATGTAACGTGTTGCATTAGAGCATAATGTCTAAATATTTATACATTTCCCATCAATCAACAATGATATTACTGTGAATAAAAACTTCACATTTAGTTAGATATTGATATTTTCAACTTCGTCTTATTGGATAACGCTTGATTATTCAACATTTGTCAACAATCGCTAATAAGTCTATTTGAATCAAACATGTTCTCTTTCAAAAAGTCCAGAGTTATTATATATTTCATAGAATAGCAGTTAAATACGGTCTTATTAACAATGCACTATGAGTTCAAGTATAACATTTCAATGTTTGTAGAGATTTATTTACACATTCCTTCAAAAACAAATCTGTATATGTTTCATAGACCTGTCAGCTTTCTACAGAAAAACAAACTTTTTTCAGTGTCACTCTCAAATTACTAGTTACTTTCGTAAATACTAATACACGATTTCTAGCAAATAAACACTCTCCTACAAATATATATGTCCTTACAGAAAGGCAAACATCACCCCTATTCTGTAACCAGCTTTTGAAGATTCTGACAATAAATTCAATCATACTATTATGTGCATAGTTATGTTTTCGATCACGAATCCTCAGAAAACTATCTGCCTCCAACCTTTTAAGCACGCTTTGGTAAATACACAATATTTGAGAAATACCAAACAAAGATATCCGTAAAGATAGGCAAAATTTCATCATCATTCTGTAACCAGTCATTGATGACAAAAACAATAAACAGAGTTATGCCAGTATATGTATACTGTGTATACTGTGTTTATTTCGATGATAAATCTTCAAACAAGTGCAGCAATATTTAACTGCATGGTTTCAACATTTCTAGCATGCACTTTGAGTATGCCTAATGTGTATCAATTTCAAGCAGATAACAACTGCCATTACAGAGAGACGTCCATTATGTTGGATGTGTACAGTACGTATAGGTAAATATAAAAAGCAGATAATATATATAATGTCTATATTTGACTCTCCCTACGCTTTGTTCCTGTATTCTAGTCGAATACCATGGTATCGCTGTACTTTTGGGGAAACTGTGCTGTCTGCATGCGGACCACATTGTTCTTAGAACTTTACTCACATCGGTTTTGATAAATAGTCTAATCATATTAAGAGACCTGCTTGACAGGCTAAATGATTGATTAACACAACGCTCCGTTGGTTCTCCGCGATTCACATAGCATTTCTAGTGCATAATAGACGAAGAACCCCATATCTCATCTTAATAGAGAAACAAACGTCTATTTAGAAATGCAGAAATGTTTATACAGGCCAAATGTTTATCTACTGTTTACTTGCAACAAATGTTAAAACACTCCTGGAAGACTGCAATATTTTTTTGCATCATAAAGTATAGTGAGGATTCCAATAAAAGATACACACGGATGCATGGGGATTTCATATCAAAAGACACTTAGACTCAATTCTTGCCATTGGTTTTTTAATAAACTGAAATATTAAATTGCGATGCATTGGGTTTGTGAATTTGTATTGAAATCGCACGATTCATTGACTTTGTGTGGATTTGTAAGTTTATCGGTGTGGATAATGCTTTTTACTCACGTTGCTCATATATGCTATCAGTTTGACTAAAATAGCAACTTGATCTTTGTTGCCTAAGGTCACACTTGGAACACTGATTATGCGGCTGTACGCTGAGTATGGTGCATGCATTTGCCGCAACAAAAAAACCCAGAGACAAAGTCGACAAAGAACCGACCTTTGTTGCGTACCGTTGCTCCTATGACATTCAATTAGATTAATTTCAGCTAACCAATCGAAATGTACCATTCTCGTCGATGTTTGTGTTTATTCCTAAATATACAATTAATCAAAATGTTTACAGCCAGATGTATTTATTTTGTACCCAATAATATTTTTAAGTTGAACTGATTAGGACCTGTTGTGCGTACAATGCCAACCACCATTGGTAGGAAAAAATACGTGTTAATATAGAGCTTTTACTTTGGTGCCGATCGAGAACTAATCTATTGAATGCCTGGAACTTGGGAATTTAAAGCGATGCTCTTGGCTGCAAAAACCCTTGAAAAGTTACCATTAAACATACTTAAATGTGATATCGACTTATCGTTTCCTCGTCTTATAAAATCTCCTGAGGATTAAAAGTATATACCTACCTACGACCACTGGTAGCTGACATTTTGGGCGTGGCCAACCCTATTCATGACGTCACGCGACTTA
>JAQQZZ010007173.1:0-11734 GCA_030265115.1 Mopalia vespertina
ACCAGTCCTCTGGTTAAGGGCAGTTTGTTTGAAGAGTGGCAATGCCGTCTTTACTTAGCACTGGAGGAAAATTAACTTTCCAACATTATTGAAATGCTTCACAATTTGGTTGTGCTAATGTCAATTAATGCTGGAAGCCTGGAATACACCGCCGTCATATAAGCGAAATACCCTGAAGCACGGCGTAAAACACCAATCAATGAATGAATGAATGACTATGGCTACCATAGTACAACCACCATGATATCTATGGTATTTGTATTGTCCTTTCTTTAGTTAAACAATGGTAGTTGTATTCAGGGGTTGATAGCCATAAAATCTTCGGGTGCTCAGGGGCCCAGATTTTGAATAAAATATTAATTTTGTCCAATACACATTCAATGTCTACCAATTTCGAGGAGAAAATATTCAATTTCAAAACAAATTTTGATTGAAAAAATATTTAATATTGGAAAGAAAATATTGAATTTAGCATACATGGGTTCATAAGAAATCTACCTCTATCAGTGAATGGTATGGAGTAGCATGGGTCTACCATTGTGAAGTAAGTACAACAGACCAAAATATGGTTGTAATTTTTGCATTTTATATAAACTATGGTACTATTTTTCTAAGTTATTTGTGACACTTCAGCTTATCAGTGTCGATTAACAATTCCGGTGATGGGAGCATATGTTTGATTGGTTAATCTCTCTTACAGACCGATTCTAACACTTTTCTTATTCGTGGCGAGGGCTTTTATTTCTGGGGCGTTCCAAGCAGCATATGTCTACACACCAGAGGTAAATACACGCATGCCACTTTTTTCAAACATTCCCTGACAGAAATCATCCTGCAGAAAATATCTGGAATAGAATGGAATTAATAATGGAAACCTTAATGTAATTCATTAGTAGCACTATAACGTTTTGTACCCTTCGGGTATGTTGTCGGGAATTCTGTCGAAAAAGGGTACTTTTAGTGAAGCTTTTCTTACTGTTTTTTTTTTCTTTCTTAGTTATTCTTAAAATTATGCAGACGGTCAAACACAGATCCGACAATTTTCATGATATTTTCTTGTAAGATGATGTATTGTCAGAAAATGTTTTATGAAAGTGGTCTTTGGCTTTCATAATTTGTGCCTTTCCACCTTTATGTGAAATTAACTTATGTATATTAGTATTTTTGTCAAAGACTGACTTGGGTGTGGTGAGAGTCTGTAAGGTATGCAATATACAATTATCACTAACACTTATTGATCCTTCTATGGGTGTAGGATAAACACTGCTTTGCACCAAGGACCTAACTTCAACTGCAATATCTGGCAGTTTGATTTAAATTTTTTTATTGATGCCTTTATTTCTATAACTTCTGTACCATTCAAAGAGAAATGATACAGGAGGTAGAATTATGTGACTTGGTTTACAGAATTGTCCAAACAGTTTTCTTGTCTACCACCCGTTCAATGGCTGTATCAGGTTGGATGTCATGCATGATCTATACCACAGAGGTATTGTACATCTTGTAATCTCAATCATTGCTTACTGCTCATTCCACAATTATTTCAATGCAAATCAATGTCATCCCCCAAAATATGAACTATTAAACATATATTCAGATTTACATGTGTGTAAATATAAATTTTAATACGTTATTGAAAAAGATTTTGAGAAAACCTATAAATCTTTGTATAATTATAGTTTGGGTAAGAATGGGAAGACCTTGTTCTGTCGTTTTTACCAACAGCACAAGACGGAGTAAATCAGAAACCAAAATGACAAGTGTCCTCTTCATATATTGAGCAGATTTGGCTACATGTATATGCGAATAATCTTGAGTGATTTCTGATATATAATACGAAATGTTTCTTTCTCTTCATTTACACAAATTGATCTGATGAACTATGTAACCATTTCAGTACTATTCAGTTTTAATTGAATAATCTGTGTTTTTTACGGCCTGTGGCTTAGTGGTTAGCATGTGTGCTTACTAATCCTACTTCGATTTACCGTTGATGGGATGGAGTCCATCTGTAGACCATCAGGTATATGAGTGAGTCACACGATGTGGCTCCGGCAATCATGGGTGGTGTTTTTTACGAGATTTCTTACCGTTTTTCCACCCTAATTAGGCAAAGAACAGTGTGAAGAGGTCATCATATAAGTTAAATACCCTTGCTGACATACCTACCTGGTGTATTCTTGAGTATTTTGTATGCATCATTTATGTTAAATATGCCAAAAGTCCATCAAAATTATTATGCTGTACTAAGCTATAACACAAAAAACACAAAATGGTAAGAACATTTCCGCTAAAAAGCTATTTTTTACGTATAAATTTCTTCTTGGGTAGGCAGTTCTGCCCTTGAGTCACATGTTGAACCCCAATCTGGTTGTTTTCAGGTGTACCCGACATCGATGAGAGCTTTAGGTTTGGGCACCTGTAGCGGGATGGCCAGGATTGGAGCTATTGTGACACCTTTTGTTGCACAGGTATGCCGTTGCCTCTGAAATCATACAGCACTTTTATAGCTCATAGACTATTAAATATTACATGTCGGAAGCCACATACAACAGCTACCATAAATCACCTCAAATTTCGTTTATGATTCATCCGAACTTCTTTGCTTTTTGTGACAATTTTACAGCATGTAATCAAACAAATTTATGTTTTCTGAGAAATGTTGATGCTTTCTTCCTGAAAAATTCTTTTTTTGTCCCTCGGACACAATTTCCAAGTCTTTTAAATAGCTTCCAATATAGTAATTTTATGCACAAATTAAGGTGATTTTTGGTATGATTATGGAATTACAAGATCTGTTCCAGTGGCTCTGTAATTTAGTTTAGTCATTTGGAAATAATTTGTGGTTTTCTCAGAGACAGGACAATATGATTCTCTTTTCTTATTTGTGTGGACGGCAGCCGTGGCTTAGTGGATAGCCTGTCAACCTACTTTTATGTACATGTACCTTTCATGGGGTCACTCTGTCGACCATCAAGTATATGAAGAAGTCAGGAGATGGCACTCCTGCAATCACAGGTGGTTTGTACAAGGTTTCCTCTCACTTTCCACTGTTCTTAGGGAAGGAACAGTGTTATACATACAATCTTCCATCGTATAAGTGAAATTCCCTTGAGTACGATGTTATACTCCAATAAAACAAGTGGGTGGTTGGGCGGAGCTTCATGTTGCCCTGGTGCCCAGAGCTAAAGGGGAACAGGAAGCCGATCTGTTTGTGGTGTCTGTATTGCATCCTGTTATTGTCCCATATTTGTCCCGTCTTGTCTTTGTTTGTTGCCAGTGGTGTCGAGGGTGGTTTCCTTTACTCATTGGGCTGGCACGTCGTCATATAAGTGAAATACCCTTGAGAATGAGGTAAAACCCCGATCAAACAAACAAACTTGAATGTATTAACCATGAAGGGTGGGTGTGACTCCTCAGGCCTTTGGCCTATTTATTTGAAGAATCCCTTTCATCTTGCACATCCCAGATGCTGGGATGATAGGGCGAACTCTTCTGGCTGTACTTGCCTGATTGCCTTAACCCTGTATCTTGTTCATCGGTGAAAAAAAATGTTAATTTCCCAGGAAAGTTTCTTTCACAAAAAAAATTCTGGCGATCATAATTCAAGCGAACTGAGATTGACTACTGGACTCATTGCGGTTTGTATTTACATGTGATGCTTGCCAACCTAAAAGAAGCAGGTGGTTTGATTTGTGGTATGGTTGAGCTAAGTATTATAGGACCATGCATCTGACGTGAGTTCTATTCATGTAAACGCTCTTACAGAGAATAGCAGAATGCTCACTCCATAATGTCAGCATGTGTCAATCCGATGACCTTTATAATACTGCACAATCTAACAGCTCAGGTGTTGATTGGTCTAAATCCACTCTAAGTGTTTTCGCTATGGTGCTATATAGCTCTTTATAGGAAACTTTGTCAAAATTATTATAACATATACATGTAGTTTTATTCGTCCATTAAAATTGTTTTAAAACAAAATCAAGGTTTTCTGTGTAAAATTAGGTACATACATGTAATGTGCACTCGTAAGCGGACACGTCACGCAGATTGGCATCATTTACGATGAGCGCTACTGACAAACTCTTGCTCTTTCTACATAATACTTGGCAACTGTGAGAGCTCATCTAAACAAATTGTTTTCAGTTAAGTAAGTTCTTTAATAGTTGCTAAGTATTATAGGACCATGCATTGGCTTTCTTTATTTAATTTTCAATAAATAAATTTAGAATATTTCTCCCTGTATAGGCATAAAGATATAAGTGAAATTGAGTACAACGTTAAACCCTAATCAAACAAACAAACAAACAAAGTATAGGCATAAATGGTGAATTCTGTAACATGACATTCACAAAAATTTATTTTATCAGTCACGATTTCAGAGTGCAATTATTCTGTGGATGTAAACATGACATTGAAGCCTCTCCTGTTGTCCGAGTGTTCACTGGAGTGAACACTTGTCAGTGCCAAAAGCTGTGAGATGGATATATAATGAAGCCACTCACAGTGTAAGCATTCTGAACACTTGATATAAAGTTTTTAGCGCTGAAAGTTATTTCACTGCTTTTGTATGGTCAGCTGCTCTAAACACTTATTTCATATATTTAATACTAAACACTTTGCTTATGGAAAAGTCAACCCCAATTTTATCGGATATATCAACACAACAAGCCAACAAAAAACAGACAAACCCTCCAAATGCATGTTTATAATATACTCGATATAGGGCCCAACTCCGTACCATGTCACCTACCGCAATTGGAGGCGAAGTCTAAGCAGCATGCATACACAGTTAAGTTTACAATCAATCAACACGAAAGGTCAAAGGTACACCATGCGTCCCATTGTTCTATCCTGAGTTGCTGACACATGATTGAGATTGACCGTATAACCTCAGTAACCGCTTTGGCATATCTGGTTGATTTTTTCACACTTTCATTTGAAAAGCTAAGATTAAAAGTCTTTCTTCTGTTTTATTGGATAATATCAGATTTATTTCGCATCTTACACGTGCACAATAGAAACTGGTCTGTATAAAGAACTCCCACTGTGAAAACTCACAACTCTGTTGGCTGGCTATCGCGTATGCTTGGCTGTGATCATACATGTCCCTCCATGACTATACCATCAAATTACTCAAAGACTTCATCATTTGGCGATCCATGTGAGTCAAAGGTATTGAAAATATGCACTCTCAATTATGATACCTACGAAAATTCTGCATGAAGTCAGGGTTTTTTTTACCCTAAATTTATTTATTGACTCGCGAAAATTTCCTGACAGATTTCACGTGAAGGAGCATCCCGGTTTCCCCAATTTTTCCAGCCATGATTTAGTGTTCAAGGTAAACTCCTGCTGGATGAGAGCAGTATGTGAAAGTATACATGTAGCCATGTTGACATTATAACCTGGCACTGAAGAAATGAAAGTCGCCACTGTCATATAAGTGAAATTGTGTTGAGCACAGCATTACACCAATCAATGTAACCTTGAATACATAGTCTTACATATAAAAGAAAATTTATGACTTTCACTATCATCTTAAAATGATTTGTAAGATATGCTATCTCCATCTCATAATAGGCCTGCTTTGTAGTTGAAGTGGATGTACTTAATGCTACAATATCTGATTTTTAATATCCCTCCTCCTACATGATTTATAAGCCTTAATGTTTAAGCTTTTAGCTTAAAGTACATGTATGTGTTATTGTTAGGCTGCACTACTAAATACTTGAGTGGATTGCGTAGGTTCTTCTGGGTTTTGTTGTAGTTTTCCGTTAAATATAATATAAACATATAGATGTGGAGTTTGAAATCCGGTGCCCCCAGGGGGTTAGCAAAATTTTCTTCTTCTACAATTCAAATATATAGGTGTGTATCTACCTGAATAAAATTGAATGCGGGCAGCTTCCTGTTGCCCTGGCACTAAGGGTCAACATGTTGCCTTGACCCCTTCGGCTGGCACGTTGTCATATTGAGTGAAATAATCAACCAATCCATCAATAATCTGAATGAAACAAACAAGCCATAACCTCAATAAAACAAACATGTAAGCCAATTAAAACTGGATTTTACCTGATTTTAGATTGATTTATTGGTATTCGTATGAAGCCATTTTTGATGTTCACTTCTGATGACATTGACATATTGTAGTGAATACCTGCAAATAACATGTGCTATTTCTCGCATGAATATGTTTCACAGTTGATACACCACACTTAAGAACTGTGTGCAAAGTTTTTATTGCCTTGATTAATATTGATAAGGTTTGGTTGTAGGTAAAAGTGTTGGCTGAAGCTGGTCCATCACTAGGCCACTGACTGCCGTATCAACATAGTAGTTGTGCGAGAGAGATTAGTCAAATCAATAATGTGTGAAAGTGTTATGAGGGAACCCATTCTATCGCCCTCTAAACATGGAAATTGGGTCACCACTAGAGTTCAATATCGTGAAAAATAGCCTTTTCTAAGTGGCTGGTGTGGGGGACTGGATGTTTATCTAGGCTTGTTATTTCTGGAAAGTACTATAAAAGATGACACAGAAAGAGTTCTTACTTCATCTGGTGATCAAGGTGGTTTTGTTATGTCTTCGTACATCGTCTTGTGAATGTCCGGTCTTGTCTTTGTTGCCAGTGGTGTTGAAGGTGGCTTTATTAACCTGTTAAATGACATTAAACATGTATACAGTCGTTTTGACCTAGGAAAAGTAATTTTCTTCTAGTCTGATTATTCTCAAACTTCATTAAAAAAAAAGTTTGGCAACTTGAAAAGAATAAATTATGGAGGGTTGTGGGGGAGCTTCTTGGTGCCCTAATGCTCTCGAGTTTAACGGGCAACATTAAGCCATTCTGTTTAGGATATATATCTTTGTATTGTGTCCATTTTTTAAAATTTTTATATCATTGAAGAATTGTATAAATACTTTATTTGTCAGATTATTACACTTTATGCTTGATAACGGTCCTACATGTAGGATCTAGACTGAAATGTCGCGCGCTAATAAACCTAAAAGTTGTAATCCATAACAATGTGTCTGTGTTCCAAATACACGACTTGAGATCATTCAAGTTGTTTATTTGGAACACAGAAGACCACATACAGTATTATTAAGATTTGGTTGTGTGTCTTTCCTCTCTTTAATAGTTAAAAAGATGTTATAATATTATTACAAAACATTAACAGTGGTAATGCCATAAATTGGAAGTCTGAAATTCATGGGTCAATTCAAACATGATGAATGCATTATAAATGCTGAAATATTGATTCAAAATGAAGTTAGCTTTTTGTTAAGTTACACTACTTGTGTTTTATGTCAAACAAACCGACTTCTTCTATTTTTAGACCAGGTACATGTACCAACATTTATTTGTACTATTGATGCAGACATTAATGGATGCCTGTTGATCTTTAAATAATGTGGAACATTAATTTCCGAGACTGCAAAACAATTCACATTTTTGGTTGCAACAGTAAGTGAAACAATTTACTATCATAGTTGAACCTGTCATAGCTTGCCCTTGAAGTGAAACGGCCTTGAGCACTCCAAACACCAATCAATCAATCAAGCAATGGAATACGCATTTATCAGTTTTTTTTGCATTTTCCATGTCAAAAAATGAAATAAGCTTACATATCTCTACTGTGTATCATTACTCAGTAACAGCACACTCACTTTTCCATTCCTTGGTGGATTTCCAAAAATATACATCTATGTATTTAAGTTCAGCACTGCCATTGAAAATAAACATCATTTGAGAATATACATGTTTAGTCTTGTTAAGTGATCGTGTCCAGATTTAAAACGGCTTAAAAATGTTTTCATTTGAAATTTTAGTAGCCTCTAAATGAGGTAGACTGGTGTTATCTTATTGGCTGCAGCTGTCAGCTGGTAAATTGCATCATACACTGAGGAGTTACAAACACATGTTAATGGTTGACTAGATGAGCTGAAAACATACATACAGATGCACACCTGTTAGTGATAGAAGGGGCACAGGGCGTCTGGGGCAAAGGCACAGGGCACTTGGGTCACAGGTGAGGTAATTCCAGTTGAGGATGAGAGGGATGAAATGATATGATTGCTGCTGGTATCAGTATTAATAAGTTACAGCTGTGCTCATTAAGTCCCTACAACTCTCACTATTGTCAATGGGTGGCCTTACACATGCTCATTTAACAACATGATGTAGCCATAAAGGGTTTTATGTAACAACATTCACTTAACTTTAAAACACACCCATAGATTTATGTTTCTGGGGTACCTTACATAAATTTGTTTCTGTCACACTAGCTTAAGGCACTTTGTTTGAAGTACAGATTCACTGCCTGTGACATTTCAAACTTTCACTACAAATTAATTAATTCTAGTAATTTTTCTAGGTTTCTGCAGCATAATTTATCAGACCATAATCAAGGTTCTGTGCCCTCTAACAAGACTTTAACACAGATTTTCTGAAAATAGTCATACCTTGACATTAATTTGAGCTTACGTTTTTTCGGGTTCCCATATTTTTTCCACAACCAATTGACTCTAGAAACACCTGTGTTGTGTTAATATGGTTATTTGTGGTTTGAGTACACTGCCGTCTTATGCAGGTGGTTGGAGGGAGCTGCCTGTTGCCCTGGTGCTCTCAAAAGGGGAACAGAAAGCTGATCTGTTTGTGGTGTCTGTATGGTGTCCTGTATTTGTCCCGTCTTGTCTTTGTTTGTTGCCAGTGGTGTCGAGGGTGGTTTCTTTCACCCATTTGGCTGGCACGTCGTCATAAGTGAAATACCCTTGAGTACGACGTTAAACCCCAAACAAACAAACAAATATATAAGTGAAATACCCTCAAGCCAGCATTTGACACCAATCAATTGCCTATTGGTCAACCAATCACAGGATAATGATAGCTATTATGTGCCTCTTAATGGGTCATTAATCAAAATCTGATATCTGCAGTATACATGTATGTAATTGCATAATCTGCCTAATCACCTAGTTAATGATCAGCCATGTATGCAGCAGTCATCAAACTATATAAAAAAAACACTGATTCCACCTGTTCTCAAGACTGAGTAGCGGGTTGTTGGAGGGAGCTTCATGTTGCCCTGGTGCTCTCAGAGCTAAAGGGGAACAGGGAGCCGATCTGTTTGTGGTGTCTGTATTGTGTTCTGTTATTGTCCCGTCTTTTTCGTCACCCTTTTGGCTGGCACGTTGTCATATAAGTGAAATACCCTTGAGTACGACGTTAAACCCCAATCAAACAAAATCAAGACTGAGTAAACCATTCAACATGGCTTAAAAACACTTTCTGAAATCCTAGGTGTCTTTCACTGTATTGGTTGTTTAGCTGTGGTTACAAAGCCAAATGCTTCCAATGTCTTCTTGGACGTTCTGTGACAACAAGCTGCGTGTTTCTAACCCTTTTAAATAATGTTACATATGGTGGTATACTCTATTCTTCTTAAATTTCTTGAATTTATTCCAAGCCAAATCTCAACAGATGACTATACATCAAGGAAGTGATTGTTTTGAACTGCTTGATGTCTGACCGCATCCCCATGTGTACTACACGAATCATACAACAAGTGGTCATATTTTGTGATAAATTGGATAATATATCTATTGACTGTATAATACAAGTTTATAAGATATATGTATACGTATTCACATCTAGATTATATACAGCTTGGACAGCCAAGGGACACAAAATCCCAAAATGCAGTTTGTTTTCATTTCACATGATGGGATGGTGCAGTAAATCAAATACGGGCCTACATGTTGGTCTATAATAAAATATCTTATCACTGGTTTCTGGGTGAACATACTGCCAAATTGTTTGCTTCAATTTCCTATATTGGCCTGTAAACATAAGATTTTGTGTATTTGGAAAAATTATCGGATAACAGCCTGCTGATGACGGGAGTGATAAAAACTGCCTGGTTGTGTATATAGCCCAGCTTGTCCAAGCAGACAATGCAACCTTTGCTCCGTTATACTTTAAACTGAAAAGATAAACCATAATACATAATAAACATAAACATGAAAGTTACACAAATACTAGAAATCATTCAAATTGCATGTACATGCACTATAAATGGAAAAGCAGACAAAGGCTTATACCAAGGAAAGCAGTTGTTGGACTACCATAAGGCAATTCACCCTGTCCCACACTATGTGGACACAGAAACCAACACATTTACAGTAAAATATTAACACAATATGGTATTTCTGAATAACATTAATTTACAAATACGGGGTATATACTATAATATGTAGGCTAATTTCAACACAATCAAATCCAAAGATCTTAGATTCATTTGGATTATTAACAGATGTTGCAGATACGGATGCACTTGTCTTCAAGCTCAAAGTTGCTAAAATAAAGAAAAACATTCCATATTGTACAAAACAATGCATGCATTGGCCCTTTATGAAAATTGATGCAGACAAAAAATATTACTGATACTGTTTATACAGTTGTTTTTGCATTTATTGATGAGTAAAACAACTGGCTATAAATGTACATTGATACACTAAATTGACAAAGTCGGCACTTCGTTGTAGTTGCATATAACTTCTTTAACGTTCACTATTAGTGCCACTTCATTAGCTGCATCAGAAACGTTATATTTCCAATTAACTATAATACCACATACTTTCTTTACGCAAGCATAGCTTGCAAATGTATACTCAAGCTGTAGTAGAGGTAAATGGGCTTTTAGTAAACTAGCCATCTCATAATCTGACTTTCGGCTGGCTGCACAGCTGGTTCTCCGTGGGACTAATGTCTGCAGAGCGCAGGAGAGCATGACAAAGCCCAGGAGAGCAGGGGAACAGCGCAGTACAATGCGTTAATTTGATTTTTGAGGTGGGCATGTCTGTATGAACAACCAGGGTAACATTGGACGCAAGTCAAAGTGGTTTATTCCTATTCAATTCATTTAAAATTATGATGGCAAAATATCAGCACAAATAATGTCAAAATACTTCTTCAACCTAGTTTTGTTGTACATGTACAAAGATTTGTGATTAACTGGGCTGCGCAACTTTAGTGTAGTTTTGTTGCAAGGTGTGGCTCAACGGCAAGTACTGTTGGATTCCCAAAAGACGATCCAAAACCATCCTATACTTGTATACTGTGTCCTGAAACTTTAACACCACGGTGCCTATGGACATTCAGAATGCTTGGCTGACAAAATCATACTGACTATTACTGAAGTGAAAAATAGCACTTCAATGACTAGGCACATGTTTGTAAATCATGTAATAATATGACGGGGACCCTTATTTTTTGTGGGGTTCACAGACTCCTAAAATTTAGGAGCTAGGAAAAGCCCTGCTTGAACATCTCGATAAATACCATTTAGTCAATCAAGCATAATTCAGAATTTTTATTAAAGTTCTGCGACTATTACTGAGCATGCTCCACAGGGGCTTAGCCAGAAATCAAAAGTATTGTGTCCAAAATGGCCATTTTGGTTCACTTTTCAAATAACTGGGTGTCTAATTTTGATAGTTTTCCTATCTCCTGCAAGTTAAAGTTTTTTAAAACAGGGTGTCCAAATCAGGCAATTGTTCACTTCAAGGTGTCCATTTGGGCGGGTGTCTGCCTAAGCCCTTGATGCTCCAGCAGAGCAGTTATCCAGCAGAGCAGTTATACATGTATATAAAGCCTCTGTAGCTCAGTCGGTAGAGTGTTGGGCCTGTAACCCAAGGTCCCGGGTTCGATTCCCGGTGGAGGCAAGCA
>JAQQZZ010007184.1:0-11733 GCA_030265115.1 Mopalia vespertina
AAAAATCCGACCGACCGACTGGACTTGCCGAATCTTTACTTGTTACCCGAAACAAACATAATATTAATTTTCGCCTTGTCCACTTCACACTGTCTTTATATTACGGTGGAAAACCAATAGGAAACCTCTAAAATCACCCTCGTGATTGTCGGAGCCACATCGTGTGACTCACTCATATACCTGATGGTCGTCAGACGAACTCGATTCCGTGAACGGTAAATTGGAGTAAAATTAGGAAGAGGCAAGGAACTGTGTGAAGTGGACAATTCATCGTCATATAAGTGAAATACCCTTGAGTATGATGTTAAACCCCAATCAAACAAACAAACCAAGTGCACCAGGGCAACAGGGAGCTTCCTCCTATTCTCCGGTGTTGCTGTACTGAAGTAAAGAGACAGAAACTTTGGATAGTATCCCACATGCAGACACCAGTTATGTATTACTGAAGAACGAGTATGGCATTAAACATTTAGCAAGCAAACACGCTGCAAGAACTCACTGATAAGAAGTCTCCCCAACATGGTCTTGTCGCCATTAACAGCGGCTGCATGAAGCTGGGTGACAGTCTCTACCTTTGGGGATTCCCCAGCTTTTGACAGCTTACTACTGGAACTTTCTGCCTGTAAACATTGAAAAAAAACCAGTTTACTAACATCTAACTTTCGAGAAATTATACAAACATAATTTATGAATAAAAATGGTAAATTTCAATGAATTATATACATTAAATAGGTTAATATTAAAGGTTTTTGCAGCACAAAATTCATAGTTCATGGAAAACCCTTTTTTGTGATAGATCCCAACATTTGGATAAATATGAATATCATCATCAGGTGTAAAATGAGTATGAAGAGATTATGAGAGGAAAGGTTAATAATTATTTACACATATAATTATTAAAGTCATTAAATAATCACTGCTGAATTATGCAAATTAACAATTTAAAAGGAGGACTAGAGTTCAAAGGGATTCTTGCAGTCCAGTTTTAAAAGTAAAACAATTATAAGTGTCAATAAAGATTATTAAGCCCTCTGGCTAAGGGCAGTTTGTTTGGAGAGTAGCAATGCTGTCCTTACTTAGCACTGGAGGATTTGTTTGTTTGATTGGGGTTTAACATCGTACTCAAGGGTATTTCACTTATATGACAACGGATTGTCCACGTCACACTGCCTTATTACAGTGGAAAACTGGGAGAAAACCTCGTAAAAACCACCCCCGCGATTGCCGGAGCCACATCTTCTGACTCACTCATATACCTGAGGGTTGACAGGCGGACTTGATCCTGTGAACGGTACATCGAAGTAGGCTCCGAAAGCGCACTCGCTAACCACTAAGCCATGGCCGCAGGCCTAGCACTGGAGGAAGATTATCTTCCCAACATTATGGAAACACTTCACATCTTGGTTGTGCTAGTGTCAATTATTGTTGGAAAACATCGCCGTCATAAAAGTGAACTACCCTTAAGCACAGTGTAAAACACCAATCAATCAATGGATCAGATTATTGAGAAATACTCTGACTTAATAACCAAAACATGTGACATTGGCTTTGTTTGTTTGTTTGATTAGGGAAAAACATCGTACTCAATGGTATTTCACTTTAATACTGGAACAAATTGTGTATCTCTCATTCTGCCTTACTTAAATAAGGTGGAAAACCTCATTTAAACCACATTCCCATTAGCCCGGGCCAACAAAGGGAGTTAATCTTGTGAACAGTTAATTGATTGATTGATTGATGATTAGTGTTTTATGCCGTGCTTAAGGGTATTTCGCTTATATGACAGCGGTGTACTCCAACAATAATTAACACTAGCATAACCAAGATGTGAAGCATTTCAATAATGTTGGAAAGTTAATTTTCCTCCAGTGCTACGTAAAGACAGCATTGCCACTTTTCAAACAAACTGCTGTTAGCCAGAAGGGCCAGTAAATTGAAGGAGGATCAGTAGTCTGATAGCCTTACCAAGGAGCATAGTGTTAGCCAGAGGGGTGTCTAGGTGTCTTTGAGACACCCAAGAAGCCATTTGAGACACCTTGTTTCAGTCAAATTTAACATGGGAAAGATAGGGGAACAGTAAAATGAGACACCTTGTTTCTGTAAAAATGGTGATTTGAGACACCCTCTTCTTGATTTCTGGCTAATACTATGCCAAGGAGCCATTGTGGCTGGTCCATGTGAAATTGAACTTTGTCCATTAATTAACTGATGATATCTGACTCACCTGTTCATTTTTACTCTTTGATGTAACTCCTGATGATGACATGATGACATCATTGTCTACCTGTAATCAACAATACCAACATGATCAAACCTCAATTCATAATTCACAAATTAAAGTTATTACAGTATTAATTTGATTGGTGTTTAACGTCACACTCAAAGATATTTCAATTATATCACATCTTTGGTTTGATTTGATGGATAAACCAAAAGAAAATTTGTTAAGATTAGCCCGCAATTTCCAGTCACCATTAAACTTCTCTATAAAACTTGAGTGGAAAGACGACCTAGTCACCTTAACTGTGAGGGCATAGTTTTAGCTAGAGACCCGTCCAGTCGACAGGCAGATTTGTCAAGTTGTTCAAATGACAGGTAGAAATTCTGAATTTAACATGGCAAAGATATGAAAATGGACAGGCAAAATTCCTCAAAATTTTTGATTTATGACATGCAGAGAGTGGTTAATTCATGGAGAAGGTTCAGTACTTCAATGCACTATTTGTTTGATTGATTGGGTTTTAACGGCGTACTTTAAAACATTATTTCACTCATATAGTGGTCGGTCAATAAAATTATTGAAGGAAAACTATGTCACTGTCAGAAAAAAATCATAAGACAAGACAGAGCAGCTTCCTGTTGCCCTTGTTGCTCTGAGAGCACCAGGAAGCTCCCTTCTGCCGCACGCACTCCAATGTCTAACTGAACCCCATGATGTGGATAACAATATTAAAAATGATCATATTGAACTCATAATAAAGTGCAATATTTTCACAATTTTTGGGATAACAGGGACTCCTATAGATCAGAAACCAGACAGTTCAGAAAACTGTGCCAACTCTGATCTTGACCAGGGGCTGATAAATGTAAATTTTCACGATTCCAAGCATGCAAAATTGATTATTTTCGCTCGATTATCAAATCTGTTTTTCCTTGAAATTGAATGCTTTTCTTTTGAAATTGAATATTTTCTCCTTGAAATTGGTGGATATTTTGACACCAAATTGAGTATCCAATCCAGGCCTGTGCTGTTGGGGAGAACAAGGTCTCCCCACTGTTATGCAAACTTATTTTAGGAGGACTGATTTATAGGTTTCCCAAATTGTTTGCAGTCTTTGTCCAAATTTGCATTTTACCACTGACTTTGACAAATTTTATCATCTGATTACCAATGAAAATTGTATTTTAAAGCAATTTTGCTTTATTTTTCACAAAGGCACATATATGTATTTAAAAAATCAGCACACCAGGGGAAAATGAAAATATTAGGTTATCTCACAAAATTTTAGTTTGTTTGTTTGTTTGATTGGGGTTTAACGTCGTACACTGTTCCTTGCCTCATTACGTTGGAAAACCGGGAGGAAACCTCGTAAAAACCACCCCCGCATTTGCCGGAACCACATCATGTGACTCACTCATATACCTGATGGTCGACAGACAGACTCGATCCCATCACAAAATTTTAGAGGACCGATTTTAAGGTTATGCGGAAAAAGATAAGAGCACAGGCCTGCACATATTTTTTGCACCTATATGAAAATAGTAATATTTTGACATTAATGTTGATACACAAGATTTTGGGCACCCATATATCTTCTGGATCCAAATTAACTTGGGATACACCTCTGCCGAGAGCAGAGAACTGTTATAAAATGAAGTAAGTTGAAACAACCGTCTTACTCTGATTTCTTTCTCAATATAATCATCGAGTAGAAGTTGCAGATCAATCTGATAATCTGGAGGTTTCAGAGACATTGCCCTCAAAGGACGTCTATCATAGACATTACGCTCTGATGTGGAATGAGACAAGTTGTAAACAGGAGATTTCTTCATGTCTACAAAATAACTCTGAAACAAACAATACACTATGATGAATTAATGTACTTGTATCAACAGTCAGTGAAGGGAATATTGTTTAAATAACTATGAGTACTTTTAACCCACAAATCCTGGTGGTAAAAATAGACTTATTTTGAATGTAGGAGGTTCCTGTACAAAAGTGGCACACAAAGTGCTCACTCGGTGAGTACCAATTGAAGCCCACAAGGTAGGGATTGATTGATTGGTGTTTTAAGCCATGGCGGATGCTTAAGGGTATTTAACTTATATGACGGGGGTGTATTCCAACAATAATTGACACTACCACAACCATTAAATGTAGAAGTGTTCTGATACTATTGAAAAGGTAATCTCCCTCCATTGTGTAAATAAAGACGGCATTGCTAGCCTTCAAACAAGCTGCCCTTAGACAGAGGGTGCACATAAGGAAGGGCGACTGAGCGACTGCATGGTGCATGTTTTGTGAGAAAATCAATATTTTTATAATGATCTTGTTGGTACAGCACTGGGTACACTGCTTATGGTGATAGGATTGCAAACAAATACTGTGTTGACTAGCAACGTATTCTATATTTTACATGATATGTTCACATATTGGGATGTTTATTTTGTGGAAAGATGAATTAAAAAGCACTGATGTACAGTTAGGCTACATATCATGCTTTAGTCCTGACTCATCTGAGAGTGACACAATGAAACTTCCGGGCCAGTCTACTTTCAAATTGAGGGGGTGACACATGGCTGCTGTTTGGTAGATTTTGACACACTAGTGTGTTTTAACCCGATTTCTTGACAAAATTTGTTCGGATTACCATAAAAGACAATGCAAAGGAAAGCGTATACGCTATTGATTACTGTGGTGATTGTATTTTGGAAATATATGTGATTTCAAGGACACAGGAGCTGCAAATAGACTCATGGGTAAGCATTTATTGATAGGACCGTCATAACTGAGAATTTCCGTTAGGCTATATATGCATATGAATTCTCAGTTATATCAGGACTACATATGCATACGAATTCTCAGTTATCTCAGGACTACACGACAGTGCAAGTTAACATTTAATTCACTTAGATTTAGTTATCTGTCAAAAGTTGCATACGCAAGGCTACGTTTAATTGTCAAATTGTTCTAAATAACGTCTCACCTTCCCCATTATTTTGTTGCCGTTCATATGCCAGATATCCCAAACATATTAACGGCATAGAACTACCAGGCTTAATAGGCCTACATTAGTTTTCTGTGTACAACAACAACTGACATTATTTGTCATATGACCACAGGGTCAGAAGAGCTTCAAGAATATGTTAAAGATGAAAATTATCTGTATTAAAAGTCACCTTTTTTATCCGTTTGTTCGAAATATCATCCATTTTTACATTGTTGTGGATTTCTATTTTTACTAAAGTTAACTCTGAAGAAAACTTTTTGCTTGAAGTGTCAAGTTGTTTCGCTATTGGCCACGAGGGGGCGCTTGTAATGAAACATCCGGCGAAGGATTTTGACATCAGGAACTTTTTAAAAACCTTAAATAACTAATTTGTTAATGATCTTGCCATACTTCCTTGGAATGGAATCATGTCTTCACGGAAGGTGTGATTAAACGGTAAAGATATTATTCACTGACTTTTGCGATGCAAAAGACAAAATTAAATTGAAACCAACAGTATCAATCGATCAGCTGTCAATGATCAGATGTTCCATTTACATCTTGACAAGTTTCGTTAAATATTACCACCAGTCCACCACTGCACTAGTCTAATAATTGGTCTAGGGGTATTTTCATCGCGATGTACGTTTGTCTTTTCGTTAATAACAATTATATCCAGTAGACCAGTACCGTCATTATATATAGAGTATGCTATATTGACCTTTTCAAACGGAAAGATTGGTCGATTGACCTAAAGGTTTGATTTTAAAGCTCATTATCTGCACTCATTGTTGTACTGCTTGCATATAATCCAAAACTTTCTCCAGCAACCAGCTCCAGAAGTTTTCCCGCCATCTTTGTTACCTTATTCCCATGCCCCTTTGTTGGTTCACAACCAGTTGGTTATTATGTAAGTCCTATTGTCAAAATCTTTGTTGCCGACAGACGATCATAGGAATCGAGAGCAGACTATTTTGACACGTCGAAAGAGACGTAGATTTAATATGAAAATGAAAAGTACAAATACTGAAGTGATTGATAATCTATTGGTATTCTGTCACAATGCATTGAAAATCATAATGTCGAAAATAAATGCATAATTATTGTTGCCACATATTTATGTAAAATATTATGTTAACGTTGTAAACATGTCTATCCTGTATTCAGATCTATGGCCTATATACAATAAAGATTCATCAATAATGAGAGTATTTGGATCTAGATGTCAATGTTATAACGACTAACCCTAAGTTCCAAAGGGATTGAAAGCACTGTGTACATTACACAGGGCTTTCAATCTCGCCTTAAAATAATTTTACGAGCAGCTACCTACCTGAAAGTCCTCTGCCCATGTGTCAGGTAAATTAATGCTTTAGGACAAGTCATTTTAATTTTTTGATACTTTTTTGCAGGTATTTAACTCGTTAGACATCTGACAGCCTTCGGTACATGTGTTTTTGTATGTTTGTTCGAGGGCTTGGACCAAAGTACTAATTTCTTGTACAAAAGGTACTCCAGTAAAGGTTTTCAAGCAGGTTACTTCAACTTACTTGTTACTTTACTCGTTAGAGGACAGGTCTTAGTATTCATACTTGAGTTCTTGGGGATAAATTGTCAGAACTTTCGACGCATAGTTAACAAGTACTCTCTGAGTGCTATCACAACAAGATATCATAAATATATTAAAATCAATTCACATTTAATCATTTATCAGATTTTGTAAGGCTGAATGATTGCTTCTTCGCTTCCAAGTTAAGGAGAGACTAATTTACATTAGTTCTGCTTAAAATCGCAACTAAATATTTAATAAATATTTATTTGATCTAGGCTAGCACTAAAGTTTAGTGACTTTAATTATAAGGATCAGATTAAGGTTAAATCAGAGCTTGTGCAACATATATACAGACTGAGTGGCTACTGAATTGACAATTTTCAAGTTCTTAAACTTAAACATGTCTGTTTCATCTTCTCCACTTTGTAAAGAGATTGTTTTTGATAGGAATATTTAAACCTTAGATGCTTTATGCAAAATTGATAAGTCTTTCAGGGTTATTCAAGTTATATCATTTATTATATTAATTTTCAAGCTAGATTTATATCTGCGAATAAAACAAAATTAAGACAGAGAGTGATTATTGTTCCAATCTTATCAAAATAATCATACTCATGTACTTTTAGAAAGACTCGTAACCGAATACTGAGGACACTCAGACAGCACCCATAACTCATACTCATACCTGAATACTGAGGACAGTACCCATAACTCATACTTGTTATTTGTCAAATACTTACCATCCCTGGTGAGCATATGCATTAGTTTTCAAGGACCAGGAACATGAATGATTTGGTTATGGACTTAAACAGCAGCAGCCCTTGCACATGTTTACCTTCAAAAAAGGTTATTATGTTTAAACCTTCAGAAATAGATGTTATTTTCTCTTTATTTTGGTATCCGCAAATAATTTAATTGAGGATAGTTTTCTGTCTCTATTTATTCAGCGGGTGGTTGGAGGGAGCTTCATGTTGCCCTGGTGCTCACCCAATGCTCTCAGAGCTAAAGGGGAACAGTAAGTTGATCTGTTGTGGTGTCTGTTTTGCATCCTGTTATTGTCCTGTATTTGTCCCGTCTTGTCTTTGTTTGTTGCCAGTGGTGGCGATGGTGGTTTCCTTCACCCATTGGGCTGGCACGTCGTCGTTTAAGTGAAATACCCTTGAGTGCGACGTAAAACCCCAATCAAACAAACAAACAATCTATTTATTCATACTTATTTCTGTTGTTATCCAGGTGAGGGGTGTACCCAGCCACCATGAAATCAATCATCACACCATGCTGGGAATGTCCTCTTACTTAGGTGGTTTACCCGAATTGAAAAACTTTAAGATTACTCATAACATTTTGTTCCACTAGAGACCAAGAGCACACACCTTTCCCCGTCTGGATCTGTGTCCAAGAATTCCTTAGACTCATTCAAGAAACTGTTCACACAACAGGACTTAATACGTCAGAGAGAGCCTCAAGAGCCAAGTAACACATTCTTCCCTCCGGCACTGGAGAGCTTGATGCCTGGTCACACTGATTGAGACTTGCTTATAAAAATGATGTTAACCTGACCTCGGATGGAAAATGAACACACATACCTCACTAGTAACTTAACCTTTTGACAGTAACACAGAATGTACAGTGATGCCAAAATGAATGACTTCCTAACCCAGTGGCCCGATTCTATTTTCAATAAAACCACAGTGTACATTGATGTGATTTGGACATTTGTTGAATCTCTTGATATAGACTACCTAAAGTGGGTATTATGGGTAATCTATCCCATCATTCTCTCATTTTTGTTGCCGTTGGTTTTGTTGATATTTATATATGGATCAGCTCTATTCCTTCACGTTTACCGTAGTCGTAATCGACTTCGAGCTGCCTACAGCCGAGATTTCTGGGCAGGTGCACGGTACACATTAGCTGTTCTCTGGGAAGGCCAGGGAAGAATTTGGCATGGTAAGAATATGTGTTTTGAAAACCTAAAGTGTGACATCCTATATATTAGCTAAAAGGCCTCTGACCGTTGACATATTTACTGACCAATTGGTGTGTTATGGTAACGAACTTCTGGTTCTGGTTATGTATCCCTTTGAACCAATCTTCGTCTTAGCTCAGGCCTGTGCTGTAGTCTTCTCCAAAAATAATTGTCAAAATCAGTAGCAAAATGCAAATTTAGACAAAACTCTAAAAACAATTTGGGACACCTATAAATCAGTCCTCCTATAATAAGTTTGCATTACCATGAGAAGACCCTGTTCAGTCCGTTCTTAACAGCACAGGCCTGGGGCAGTAATTTGATTCTAGAAAGGAACATTTGAAATAATATGATGCAAATGTTCCCTTTTACCCATTGGGCTGGCACTCAATCCATGACATAGGTGTGAAATAGGCTTAAGTATGGTGTCACATAAAATAATCAGACCTCCACACATTAAGTATGGAGTCATCAGTACAATATCCATGAGTATGTCATTAAACCCCAATCAAAGAAAGCATCTTTAGAAGTTTGATCTGTTGACTTTATGAAGGCTTTATCCATAGATTCAAATATGCAGGCTGAAAAACGTTTTTAACATCTTTTAAATGTAACTAAATACTGGCCTGTGCTGTTGGGGAGAACAGACTGGACAGGGTCTTTCCATGGTTATGCAAACTTATTTAGGATGACTGATTTATAGGTTTCCTAAATTGTTCACAGTGTAGAGTGCTGTTCCCCTGAATTTGCATTTTGATAAATTTTGTCAATTCAATCATCAATAAAGTTTGTATTATAAAGCAAGTTTGCTTTATTTTTCATAAATACACATTTATGTATTTTAAGAAAGCAGTAACAAATGCAAATGTCCGGTTATATAATGAAATTTTAAAGGACCGCTTTAAGGTCATGGTTCTGCCCGAAAAGATTACAGCACAGGCCTGTGTATCTATGTTTGTTTCTTAAGTGTGTCATAAATGTATATACTGTGAATGGACTACTTTTTCAATGTATTACTATAAGTATAATTCCTTGTTAAGTATCATTTTAAACTTAGCAAGTAGATTACTTACTGTACAGTACAGTATGACATGAGTCCTATCAACTAATAATGTATTATTAATATTTTGTTCTTCTCTATATAATTTATCCAGGTTATGACACAGTAGGTTTGGAGAAATTACCCCGCTCTGGGCCTGCTCTTATCATCTACTATCATGGTGTGATTCCCCTTGATTTCTATTATGTCATGGCTAAAACTATTCTAGATCGAGGACGTCAGATCCGTGCTGTGGGTGACAGATTTCTGTTCCAAGTACCAGGTAAACAGGATTCTCTGGGAACCTTTTCTACAGCAGAAAGTGATAGACAAATGTTATGTGTAATTAATAACCCTAGTTTGTTGCTGTTTTAGTCCTATGTTGTTGTCTGGGTTTTGTTTTTTTACTTTATTTTTTGTTTGAGGGGGGGGGGAGACAGAATAAGGTTTGTGCTGTTGGTAGCTCAAAAGCATGATTGAACCTTTAGTTGAAGAAATAATACTCCTTGTATAATTAAGTTTATGTAGTTGTGATCCGACCTATTAGTAGATGTTAGTTGTTGGCTTGTTGCCTCTGTAGATAGATAGGTGACCCATCTACTGATGGAACAGAAGTCTGTTATTAAGACCATGTGTCAATAAGTGTAGCAGAGTTTTGTTAGCAAGACATAAGCTTTACCGGTAAGACGTGGAAAATAAGAACAGATATTCAACGGTTAAAAAATAGTTTCTATGTATGCAAACCAGCAGGCTTTTTCCCAGGATTGGCTGTGTCAATGCATGTCAGACAGGCATATAGCACTCTAAATATGCATTGTAGAGGCTAGCAGAGATATCATTTATTGTAATCTTATACTTTCAGAACCAACTTTTTTAACAATCTAGATCAATAAAGAAAATAGTTGGCCTGCACCTTTGTAGTTTAGTGGTTAGCATATCAGAGTACTGATTTCCCTTTCATATTCCGCTCACACTCACAGGATCAAGTCCCCTTTGTCAGCTTTAGGTATATGAGGGATTCCATGAGTTGGCTCTGGCAATCACAGGACACAGGGATGGTTTTTGTGAGATGGTTTTTGTGAGGTTTCCTCTTGGTATCCCACTAAATAATAGTAGGACAGAGAGAGAAATGAACATATAAATCATGTGAGGCGAAATCACAAATGGATATGAGAGTTGCATTATGAACTATCTGAACATATTCACCTGTCTGTCAAATCCTATACCTTGAAGTTCAAAAATAAAATGTACAAGATTTTTGTTTTATGAATTATACACTGAGAAATTGACAATCGGTTATTATACATGCTGAGAATATTGAGTATGCTGTTCACTCCCAATCAGGGGCTTAGCCCGAAATCAAAAGTACGGTGTCCAAAATAGTCATTTTGCTTCACTTTTCAAATAACTGAGTGTCCAATTCTAACAGTTTCCCTATTTCCTGCATGTTATAGTTTCTTAAAACAGGTTGTCCAAATGAGGCAATTGTTCACTTCAGGGTGGACACCCCTCTGCCTAAGCCATTGCTCCCAGTCAATCAAATAAACAAATATAAAATGATCATCATAAGATACATAAAGGTATGTATGTGTCTGTTCAGGTTGGAGATTGATGATGGAGGTTTTCTGTGTGACACCTGGTACCGTACAAAGTTGTGTGGACGTTCTTAAAGATGGACATATATTAGCTATAGCACCAGGCAAGTACATCAACAAATTAGAGTAAATTGATTGGTTAGGCTCTACATGTAGATTTCAATTCTATAATCAGTGTGGGTTTGTTTTAAATATTTATCTTGTCAAATCGTGAATGGATTTTTGACAAATATTACGATTTCTCTTGCTTCCAACTTAATCAGACCATCTACAGGTAAATTGAAAGATAAGTGGCCCGCGGCCGTGGCTTAGTGGTTAGCGAGTGCGCTTTCGGAGCCTACTTCGATGTACCGTTCACGGGATCGAGT